>JAVJIF010012157.1:0-167407 GCA_038442645.1 Agave tequilana | reverse complement strand
CGCTAAATGCGGAAGCTAATAAAAAATCTTGCACAAACTTAATACAACACAACAAGTGTAGCCGAATTCCCGTGAAGGGTTCTGGACTAACTCCTCTTGATTCCCCTTGAATGGGTTGAGGTACTATGTGAAGCTCTTGTTGGTTAAGTATAAGTTAGGCACACACACAAGCAAGCCAAGCAAATAAGGATGAATAGCAATAAGAATTATGCAAGGCACAACACAAGCAAATAGATATGATATGACAATATGAATTATGCTCAACACAAGCAAATATGATATGAATGAAGTATGATGCTTTGCACAAATGTAAAGAGAGAGAGTTTAGAGACAAGTGGATCAAATGCAAACACAATGATATGTTCGAGGTTCGAGCACCCTTGCTCTACATCTCCGCCTACACCACCGTGTAGGATTTCCAATCCACTATACCGTCCACCGAGGACTCCCCACCGAGGGAACCTTCACCGAGAAGGATTTTTACAACAATGGAGTACCTAACTCCTCTCTCAAACAAACACCTCCTCACACAAGAGGGGTAGGCCCTTAACCAAACAACCACAACAACCAACACTTTACCGAAGAGGGTTTACAACCAAGCTCCACCTCTCACTAGAGGGAGCAAACCAATCACCCAATCACCTCTACCTAAGAGGGATACAACAAGAATAGGGTGTTTACAATAAGTGGTTCAAAAATCACAAACTCAATCTCTCTTTCTTTTCTCTTTTCTTTTCCACAAAAACAAGATCCTAAATAGATTAGGATAGGTGATAGCTCAAGTGTGGAAAACTAGGTGTTTTTGGAAACAAGCAACAAAGAAAAACTACTTGGGAATCTCTTGTATATGATAGAAATTAAAGATCAAATCAATATCCCAAAACCCTAGTTTTCTTTGATTTTCCAAAAACCAAAAAAAAACAAATCAAATTGGAAGTTTAAAGCCCAAAACACTTTTGAAAACTCTTTAAAAACACTTAAGAAGGTCTGGAATTTTTGCCCTTAAAAAACTTGTACAAAAACTATGAAGAGATGGGGTATATATAGCCCCAAACAAAACTAGCCGTAGAGCTGAGCTGGCAGCTCTGACAGGCAATGGTCGACCGGCCCGGTCGACCGCCAACGGTCAGAAATATGACCGTTGGGCAACTGCGGTCGACCGGTCCGGTCGACCGAAACAAACAGAGAGCAGAACTCTCTGCAGCGGTCGACCGCCGGTCGACCCAAACAAACAGAGAGCAGAGCTCTCAGACCCGGTCGACCGTACGGTCGACCGAGTTTGTGTCTGCCAGACGTGCACAAGTTTGTGCACGTTGGTCGACCCCATGGGTCGACCGGCCCTTGGTGCAGTCGACCCATACGGTCGACCGACCGGCCTGTCAGCACAAACCTGGGTCAGAAAAACTGGGAAAAATATAAAAATCTTTTATCTTTCTGAAAATCCCATAAAACTTGTTTTATCATTTTATATTGAAACATAAATAAGTGATAAAAATTTCAAGACATATATCAACTTATCAATTCATTTTGAGTCTTGCAAATTTTATCAAAAACCAAAACCGGTATTTTATCAAACTTGATTTTTCAACACATGAATAGGGATATCAAAATAAGTTTGTTTTAGCAAGTTTAAAGCATGTATGTATATCTAGAACATATCTAATATACATAGAAATAAAGTAAACTTGTTTTGATCTACTATTCATGAAAACCAAATCCCAAACATGAAAACGTGTTGTGTTGTGCACTTGAGCATATCAACTATACTGAACTTTACAAATGGATCTAAAAATACACTATCTAAACTATGGATACCTAAGTCTTCTTGACGATCTTCATCTTCAAGTAGACTTGCTTCAAAACTCCATCCATGGGCTAGGCAATGTGTGATCTTGAAGCTTTGGCCCTGGAATCATCATGAAAAGCTTCTAAACACCTTGTTGAAGCTAATCACCAACTAATATCTTGGTTAATGATCTGAAACTTAAACAACACAAGATTATTAGTAAACAATAACTACATGAGTTAATCATCATCAAAACTAGAGTGGAAGGCCTTTGGGCCAACAACAATTACAAAAAAAAATGATTCCGCTAGTTTCCTCATAGTTACAATAGCAAAACATTTTGTGGGAAATCCTGCAGAAGAATTAGGATCTTCAAAAATATTCCTTACTAATTTAAGGTGTCCAACCCTTTCTGATTTTAGATGGTAAAAGATATGTTCCTAACTCATGTATTAAAACGGACGGATTCAACCAAATCATTTGGAAAGAAAAATTCATAACAGGATTACCCATCTATTCTCACAAAGAGTTTTTACAAGCATCAAAAAGGCTATGGGTGTTGAAGACGATAATATTGATTTTAGCACCATAACATATGGTCAATTATTTGCATTTGTTAAAAAGGAAGCATTACAAGCCTATCAAGAATTAAAATTCTAAGCCAAATATGGTAGCAAACGTAAAGAAATGGGCTCCTTCTGTGAAGCATTTGGTATCACAGGAATAAGGGCTCCTTCAACTGAAAAGAAACGTAATCAAAAATGTACCCCTACAAAGGTCGAAGACGTAACTATTCTCAAAATTATTACCAAAACAAATCCAAACCAATTACTTGTTACAAATGTGGCAAACCTGGTCACATGGCAAGTAAATGCAAATCAAAAGGAAAAATAAGATTAACGAAATTATAGATAACCTGTCAGACGTAGACATCGACGCAAGGAAAAAACTAAAAGAAAGACTACAAATCTATTCTGAAATTAATAAGATATCCGATGACGATGAATTTTATAATTCACCAAGCTCTAGCGATTCGGTGTGAATGTAAAAGAATCAATATGATTAAAGAAAATACTTTAAAAATACTCAGAACAAGCAATTCAAAAAGAGAATCAAAAGAATTAATATTCGATATAATACAACAAATTCCAGATTTAAAAACGCAAAAGGAACATCTAGTAAAATTAAGAGCTCTAATAGTTAATGAAGAAGAAGAAAAGGATATTTAACAATTTAACTCAACCTCAGTATTTCAAAACTCTTTGAAACTTATCCAATAAATACTAATTTAGGAACCAAACCAAACGACATTCATAAACTTCGAACGGAAATACAACTATAAAAAGAAGAAATTAGACACATAAAGAAAATCTACGACACGTAGAGACAAAAAATTTAGCCTATGAAACACAAATGTGCCTTATCCAAACCAATTGATAAGGCAAAAGAAAAAACAGATGCAGCAAAATCATTGGAGGAACCACTTCCCTTCTCCCTAAATGAAATAAATATTTCAACCACTCGCCCTTCAAACCCTAAATTCATCTCCACCATTAAGAGATTCAACTACCAAAAATGGTTCATATTTATAACTCTGGCCATCAACAATTCAAAAATAACCTTTACAGCCATGGTTGATTCAGGAGCCGACCATAGTGTAATTAGAAACGGTATCCTCCCAACAAAGGATTATGAACCCACCAAAAAAAATTAATTACAGCAAATGATTCACCTTTAAAGGTTATGGGGAAGATAACAAAAATATTAATATGTAATGAAAGAATTTGTTTCAAACACCAATTCATTATTATTGAAAATTTAGATACTGATATAATATTAGGAATACCATTCTTAACTCAAATTTATCCATTTTGGGTTGATTCAAAAGGACTAGGAACGAGAATCATGGGACAAGAGATCATATTTAGGTTCATAACCCCTGTCCAATACGAAGAATTAAATACCCTACAAACCCATTCAATTTACCATAGCATAAATTTGATCATGCATTCCCCATGCATTCATGATAATTCATGACACTTCATTCAAACAAAATCCCCTTTTAATCCATGGATTCCTGACCACAGATTCATGATGAACGAAGATAAACGAAAATCCCCAATTCAAAAGTCGGTCAATCCTAAAGATTATGAGATAAAGATCTCACCTCTTTCAACCTCTCCTATTCAAAGTCCCAATAGATTCCAAGTCCTTGGCAACTTTCCTCCTCTTCCCTTTGCCATAACAACTCCAACAAAAACTCAAAGTACTCCACGACCTCAATCCGACTCATCTCCATATTTCATTAAGAAAAACCCTGAGCATTTACTCCTCACCAATTTCACAGAGACTCCTGATTATAAAACACTTTGTTCATTCATAAGTAAAATCCTACCATCCGGCTGCCAATGGCTTCCAGACGATCCACTTAAAACTCAACGGTACTATGAACTTGTTCTCATTGATTCCGGCTCAGTTGAACTCTATCACACCATGGACAAAAGCAATCCAGACAGGATCTCTTATTCCAAATGCGTCATTAAGAGAATAGTTCGGCCCATAGAATGGGCTTCTCTCGCCACAACAAGGGAGTTTACGGTCAACTACATCCCAAAGGGATACACTTATCATGACTACAGAATGGCCTGGATCGGGCATTCCTCCTCAGGCCTTTCGATCATTCATGGTTCTTTACATTCCATTCCAAATGTCAAGAAGAATTCCCAATATGGTTCTATGGATGGTGGCATTCATATGGGCCTACGACCGACATACTACCACCACAGTACTCAAAGGCTTCAACCGCTACCTCTTCCAAGCTAAGGGACTACATTACATCAAAACAGTTCAATTCTACAAGGAATTCAAAGTACCATGGATTTTCTGCTGGAATTACCAAATCATTCAGCACTACAATATTGCAGATAAATTTCCAATGAGCTTATTCTGAAAATTTAAAATCAAGTGGTGGGACAAATTCAATCGGAACCTATGCTCAGAAACAGCAGTCAGTGAATTCCTCACCGCAGGCAAAAAACTTCAACATCAGATCCATCAAATTTCTCAGAAAGCGGATTCTCCAATAACTTCAAAACCCACTCATAAAGCTCCAACGACAATCCAAGAAGATTCCGACTCTGAAGACGAATTCCAGCAATTCCTAAAATTTCAGAAATTCAAAAAGATGCAAAAGACCTTGACAAGTCACGAGCAAGTTCCACTGCATCCTCTTCACCAATTGATCCAGCACACGACCCGGTAGGAGGTCAAGATCCATTTGACATGTAAAAAAAAAAATCCATCACTCGCCAGCCAGCTTCAAAAGCCGCAGAAAAGAGAACCATTCAACAAAAACAACAAAAAATTGCAAAGGACCAGCACTCAAGGATCAACACTCAAAAGATTCTCCACAAAAGACAAAAGGACCAGTACTCATAAGACCAGCACTCATCAAAAGCAGATTCCTTCTCCGACAAAGTACAAGACACAAAGCTGCAAGATTCCAAAATAGCAGATTCCTTCTCTGACAAAGTACGACAAGACACAAAGCTGCAAGATTCCAAAACAGACTCGACAGCTGACAAAAGCAAAATACGACAAAGCAGATTCCGACAAAGTACGATAAGACACAAAGCTGCAAGATTCCAAAAACAGACTCGACAGCTGACAAAAGCAAAAGACGACAAAGCAGATTTCTTCTCTGACAAAGTACGACAAGACACAAAGCGGCAAAGATTCCAAAGCAGACTCGACAGCTGACAAAAGCAAAAGACGACAAAGCAGATTCCTTCTCCGACAAAGTACGATAAGACTCAAGGATTCCTCACCACCTCATCACCCCAGAAGACTCGACTCTTCCCTATAAATTCAAGACCTCTTCACCCACTCAAGGCAGAGCGAAAAAGAGAGAGCAAAAGAAAATAGCAGAGTTCCCCCTTGTAATCAGAATCCTCTCCCTTAATCTCCTCTCAAGTTGTATTCCTACTTCCTCCTGTATCCAGTCTCCAAGAAAATTAACTCAACACAAGCTTTGTAAGCTCTCGATCCCATTGTAATTCATCCTTTTGAAATAATATTCCATTTTTACCTCATATCTATTATTAGATCTCGCATATGTCGATCATAAGCTCTCACAACAGGGTTGCATTGCGCACCTCTAACTCATTTCAAGAGGAATCTAGAGGAAGAAGTTCAGACCCCTTCACAGGGTATTCGGCTTCTAGTCCTGTTCATGAGCGATCGTCCTGCATTAATAAGTACTGTTCATAATTACTGTTCAAAAATTACTGTTCAAAACATGCATACTCAAAATATGTATGCATCATCATGCATAAAACACATAAACATGTTCTAGAAGCTCTAGATACTAATTAAATTAATAAAACATTAACAAAAACACTAGATGCTCTAGATACCAATAAAACTTAATATATGCAAAAACATAAGTATGCATATATAAACCACAAATTATTCCCCCTTTTTGTCAATCATCAACAAAGGGGTAAACAATCAAAACAATAATGAGGAGTAAAGATCTTTCTCCCCCCTTTTGTCAATCAAAACAATAAAACAATGTTCTCCACCTTTTTGTCTAAAAAAAAAACAAGGTCAATAAGGGGTGACTTTAAACAACATGATATCAATAATAAAAAAATGTCAATGAAGCATCTTGATATCGATTGAAAATAAATAAAGATCAATAAATGTTATATGCTATATACATTCATGAAGAGGAAGACGCTAAGTTAGCTTCCCTACACATATGCATTACATGAAGGAGGGATGTTAAGCCCTAATTCACATAACACACATTATGTAATGCATAAGAGGAGATGTGAAGCTCCCCCACACACGTGTACCACATAAAGAAGAGATGTTAAGCTCTTCAATACAAGATACACTCATCATGAATCTATATGTAGAAGAGATGTTAAGCTCTCCTTGCATATAGTCAATACAAATCAAAACTTTTGTATTTTACTTTAAACAAAATTTTTAGATACCAATTTAAAACACAAGACATCTTGAACTCAAAACATAGTATTTTTCTTTTTTTAAGTCATATAAACAATTGAAATGACTATTTTCTATCATAAAGCAAGGGAGTGAAAAACTAATACCAATTGAAATATGAAAATCGAATTTCTCCCTCTTTATGAAATACCAACAAAAGCTATGCGTAGGCTTGAAATAAGATACAATTGAAAAACTAAATCAATTGAAATGAAGTTGAAGCTCAAGCTCTAGCATAAACAAGATTTGTGTGAAAAATTTATATCTTAAGCACAAAAAAACAAGTATATGTGTATGAAATAGAATGAGTACCAATCACTAATAGATGATACCAATTGAAAATATACATACACAACAAACATATGAGTATACAAAAAGATCAAAATGATACCAATTGAAAGAGTCCAATGATACCAATTGACATAACAACAATAGCATGTGTATACATCATATTACTATACCTCCCAATCATGGTTCAAGTTTTAAATGATTTTCATTTTAAAGCATAAAAGAATATGATCTCCCATCCATCCTCCCATTAAGGGTAGGGGTTTTCAAAAATGGATTTGAAAATAAGTTTTGTTTGAAAATCACTACCAATTGAAGAATACGAACTAGTCAAAATGAAAAAACTTGTTAACTAGTGCGAAATCTTTCAAGTAAGGAATAAACTAAAAATAATTTTCATAAAACATGAAATCCACATGATAATCAACACTCTAATTCAATTAGGCATAAATATGACTCATGAATACAAAACATGAGCAAGCAATAAATGTGAGTGTACAAATAATGTGTGAATATCATAATCATGAAAATATTCAATTAAGCTCAATTATTCCTTAAACATTGAAAACACGAAAATCATCAAAACTTATTTAATCTTCATGGCATATGTATATCAAGTACAAATTAAAATATACATACATATCCAAAATACAACGAGTCCACAAAATATATGCATTAAGGCACGTGGCTCAAAAAGGATAAACATGTATATCTAATAGTTTGGTCAAGATAGACATATACATGAAGTTAAACAATTAAACACAAAATCAAACTAAATCTTCACCAAAACGAATTTCATTTCAAGGTATATGTATGAATTGTCAACACAATAAGTATACATACATATCCCTAAACACAATTTGAGTCCATATATAGATTTGCATGAAGGGCAAATGACTCAAGGGGTATACATGTATATCTTAAAGTTTGGCAATACAAACATATACATGAAGTGAAAACTCATAAAACAAATCCAAAAATGGAATACAAGTTTGAAATGTATGAATCATCAAAACTAGACTATACTAGCACATCTAATGGGTTCAAATAAGCAATCAAGCCTAACATATATAGATTTATTTGTGGCCCACTATATGTACAAGTATAAATCCTAGTCTTAATGAAAACTAACATCTAAACAAGTAATCTTAACATGAAGCATCAAAACACAATATAAAAATCATCATGATAAAACTAAGACTGATTACTATGTGAATTCACATGTATTAGATTCATGATGTACATTATAGCTTAAACAAACGTGAGAACACTAAGAATGGGTTCATATAAGCATGTGTGTCTCAAATACTATACATGTATGTCAAGGATCTAATAATCATGATATTTACATACTAATCCATAGACAATGAAACATGTTATAAAACATCAAAACATGCTAATAATGATAAGATTGAAAAGCATGTAATAAATGGGAGTTTAGGAATTGTTACCAAAGCCTAGAAGGCAACTTTCCTTGTCTCCAAAACATGGTGGTCCTCTCCACCAAACACTTCCCTTGAAAGTGATGCATCCAATTGATTTCCTTTTAAGCACGGAACGCATCCACTCCAAGATGTCATCACTCTCACGTCATGTGAGAGCCCACACCTACATTAAACAAAGGAGGGGTGGTCTTTGGTACCCATACTCTTTTGGGTCCATGGGGGTTAGTACCTTCTCTAACCCAAACAAACTTCTTTACTAAATTAGGAGTATGCAATCTATCATAGCAAAATTTAGCAAGGTGGCCCTTACGTCCACAATGTGTACAAGTGTACACATGAGCATACATATGGTGATGTGTGTGTCCGTGAGGAGCATGTGTATGCCGTGGAGGGTGTGCATGAAAAGATGGAACTTATTTCTTTCGAACCAAGGTTTCCAAACATGAGTGGTTCATGGCACATCGGCTCATAGTGGAGCCCAAACAATCAACCTTCTTCTTAAGCAAACAAATATCATCATTAATCTTAGAAGAAGAAGTGTGGCATGCAATAGGTGAAGTGTGTGAAACTACCCTAGCATGGCAAACATGTGCATCAATCTTATTTTGCAAAACAATATTTTTATCTAAACAAACATTCAAATCATTTGAAATAGAAATTATTTTATTTTTCAAAGCAACATTCTCTTTTAAAACAAAATCAATTTTTGAAGACAAATTTTCATTTTTCTTCAAAATAACATGGCAATCATTTTTAGATTTTAAAAATTCATTTTCTTTTAGTGCAAGTTCTAATTGAGATCTCAATGAATCCCTTTCATTATAGACCTCAACCTTCTCTTGCAAAACAATGTTAAGTCTAGCATGTAAACTCTTTTTTTTTTTCAATTTCTACACTCTTCTTTTTCAACAAATTATATTTTTCTATTAATTTTCACAAACAATAGAAAGTTCTTCATTCAAAGCATGAGGATCAACATAATCATTTGAAGAACTAGCACAATCATCATTATCTAAGTGGGGTTCCGAAAGTACCTCAAGGGAGTCATTCCCTTGGACCATTAAGCATTGTTGTGGCTCGGATTCTCCACTAGAATCCTCTTCTTGTTGGATTTGAACTTGAAGCTTGGAGGTGGTGGTGGTTGTCAATTTGTTCCACACTGCAAAGGCGGAATCAATGTTAGAAACACACATAAGATAATCTTTAGGTAATGTGCTTCTAATGGCCTCTAGGGCTTGTGCATTGGCCCCTATATGATTGTGATCTCCAAGATAGCATTTCTTGGTGGCCGCAAGAAAGACATGCAAACCTAGGGTCTTTAGGTACATGGACATCCTATACTTCCAAACAACAATGTTGGAAGGGTCAAAGCTAGGTGGGGTCATGAAGTCCATGGTAAACTATATGAGTGTGCAAACAAGCAAATGCAAACAATAGATTAGCGAGCAAATAGATCTCACTCCTAGGATGTTAAGCCTAATATCAGGAGCACTAGCTCTGATACTAATTGAAAAACACCTAGGGGGTGAATAGGTGTAAGTGCTAATCTAGGAACTAAATGCGCTAAATGCGGAAGCTAATGCAAATATTGCAACACACTTAATACAATCAACAAGTGTAGCCGAATTCCCCGTGAAGGGCTCTGGACTAACTCCTCTTGATTCCCCTTGAATGGGTTGAGGTGCTATGTGAAGCTCTTGTTGATTAAGTACAAGTGAGGCACACACAATCAAGCCAAGCATATAAGGATGAATAGCAATATGAAATAATGCAAGGCAACACAAGCAATGAATGATATGACAATATGAATGAATGATGCTTTGCACAAATGTGAAGAGAGAGAGTTAGAGAGACAAGTGGATCAAACGCAAAGGCCAAGATATGTTTCGAGGTTCGAGCACCTTGCTCTACATCCCCGCCTACACCACGTAGGTGTAGGATTCCAATCCACTATCTCCCATCGAGGGAACCTCTACCGAAGAGGATTTATTACAACTCTAGGAGTACCAAACTCCTCTCTCAAACAACCACCTCACAACCGAGGGGTAGGCCCGTAGCCAATAAAACCAACAACCAACACCTCTACCGAAGAGGGTTTACAACCAAACTCCACCTCTCACTAGAGGGAGCAAACCAATCACCCGATCGCCTCTACCTAAGGGGGATACACAAAGAATAAGGGTGTACAACAAGTGGTTTCCTTCAACCACAAACAATCTCTCTTTTCTTTTCTCTTTTTTCATAAAACAAATGATCCTAATAGAATAGGATAGGTGATAGCTCAAGTGTGGAAACAAGGTGTTTTTGGAAACAAGCAACAAAGAAAAACTACTAGGGAAGTCTCTTGTAAATGATAGAAAATGAAAATCAATACAATCTCCCAAAACCCTAGTTTTCTTTGATTTTCCAAAAACCCAAAACAATAAAGATGAGAAGTTTAAAAGCCCAAAAACTCTTTAAAAACTTGTTTTAAACTCTGAAAAACTGGGATTTTTTCTCTTGTAAAAACCTTGGTCAAAAACCCAAAGAGATGGGGTTTATATAGGCCAAACCAGAAACTAGCCGTTAGGCTGATGTGGCAGCCTGACAGGCTGACGGTCGACCGGCCCGGTCGACCGCCAACGGTCAAAAATGTGACCGTTGGGCAACCACGGTCGACCGGCACGGTCGACCCAAACAAACAGAGAGCACTGCTCTCAGACCGGTCGACCGTCCGGGTCGACCGTCCCAAAGCTGCCAAACGTGCACAGATTTGTGCACGTCGGTCGACCGGCCCTGTCGACCGACTTCAGCCTAGTCGACTTGGTCAGTTGACTTAGTCGACTGGTTGAAGCCTGGAACAGAAATCTGGGTCAGTTTAAAAAATATTTGAAAAATCTTTTTAAGTCTTCTAAAAATCCACAAAACTTGTTTTAACATTTTATATTAAAACACAAACTTGTGATAAAAATTTCAAGACATATATCAATCATATCAATTCATTTTAGAGTCTTGCAAATTTTATCAAAACCAACACTTGTATTTTTATCAAACTTGATTTTTCCAAAACATGAATAGGATAGTCAAAATAAGTTTGTCTAGCAAGTTAAAGCATGTATGTATATCTAGAACATATCTAATATACATAGAAATAAAGTAAACTTGTTTTGATCTACTATTCATGAAAACCAAATTCAAAACATGAAAACGTGTGTGTATTGTACACTTGAGCATATCAACTATACTAAGCTTTACAAATGGATCTAAAACACACTATCTAAACTATGGATACCTAAGTCTTCTTGATGATCTTCATCTTCAAGTTGACTTGCTCCAAAACTCCATCCATGGGCTAGGCAATGTGTGATCTTAAAGCTTTGGCCCTGGAATCACTATGAAAAGCTTCTAAACACCTTTGTTGAAGCTAATCACCAACTAATATCTTGCTAATGATCTGAAACTTAAAATCACAAGAATATTAGTAAACATAACTACATGAGTTAATCATCATCAAAACTAGGGTGGAAGGCCTTTGGGCCAACAGGATAGAGTTCTATTCTACCCTAAATGCTTGGTGGATGAGGATAAATAAGGGTGCAAGGATGAGATTCATTTTTGAAGGGATTTGGATTTAGGGTAACTTGATTTCTAAGTTATCTCGAAAATCCAAAATGAAGAGCCAGGATCCAGCTTCCAGAAGCATATGCCCAGATGGACGGACCAGAGGAGGCCACGCGCGAAAGCGCGCGGCCAAAGATCAGACTGTTGCCGCGAAAACGCGGCCCAAGCCGCGTTTCCGCGGCAATCCTGCCTTATCCATCTACCAGTTTTCGTGGAGGAGTTTATCCGGGACTCTATCGCCTTCTGCACCTATAAATACCCCTGCAGGCGCAGCAGAGAGGGCATCCAGAGAGAGATTAGGGTTTTCTTTAGCTATTTCTTTAAAATTTCTGCAAGTTTGTAATTTTGTTTTGAGTACATTGTGGAGGAGAAGGAGCTTGGATTTGGGAGACGTTTTTCGAATAAAGGTTACCTTTTTCCCATTTAATTCTCTGCTATTTAATTTTGCTTTTATTCTGTGATCTCTCTGGTTTAGTTTTTAATCTGTGATCTTCTGATTTATTTGTTTCCTTTCTTTCTCAATTCTTCTTATTAAACAACATTAAAAAATTAAATAAATTGAAAAGATAAAAAAAATGATGAACTAATTTCCTATTGTGGTTTGCTGAAATTCTTAAAGCAACCCTAGAGCAGTTAAGCATTGATTGGATTGATGAAATTTTTTTAGAAACCTAGGTTTAAAGTAGATTGCTTGAAGACTAAATGATGATTAGTTTCATAATCTAAAGTCACACCTTTAAGTAATTTTTCACATTTCATGCTTAAGAACTTTGACAACGTAACTTCAAGGTAAATCTTCTCTTACGTTGTGCTTAGATGTTAGGATGAAAACGTGTTGGATTTTTAGGAGTGTCGCTAGTAAGATTCTACAATCTTTTTCTCTTGCTTGCATATCCTCTAGAAAACCTAGGATGGAGTCCACATATTCCAATATGATGATCAATATCCTTAACTTGCACTATGGGTGTGTGGTAGAATATCAGTAAAACCACATCTTTCCATTCATATATATATTTCAAATCTAATCTCTTTTCTCATATTTTGAAGATACAGAGGAATCGGCCGAAAAGCTTGCATCGCATCCTTCCCTGAGGATCACGACCCGCTTTGGAGCTTGCTACAGCGGATAGCATTGAGACTAAGAACTCTACACTTCAATTTCTTATTTACAAATTCTTAATTCTCAATAAAAATTTTGGCGCCGTTGCCGGGGAAGGAACGGCACGATTTCCTCAATCTAATTATTTTTTATTCTTTCTGTTTGTAGATACAGAGAACAGGAAAACAAAGCAGCAGTAAGGACACATAGCAACTCTGTGAATCTGCCCTCGAAGGCAAAGCATCAGAGCCTTCTTCTTTGCCGCGGGTCCGCAGCAATTGCCGCATTTCCGCGGCAAGAGTAGTTCACTACTCATCAAATTTTCTGCAGGTTGCTCAGAATTGCAAATACTGCTTACTGCTGTGATTAAATTTCTCTGTGATCACTTTGCAACTGCTAATTAATAACATTAACCCATTTGTTGATAATAATAAAAAAAGATTAGACTCTTGCATTTAGGGCACGTGTCTATTTTAATTTTTTTAATTCTGTTGAAGAGTGCTGGCGACAAGGTACGTTTGCATAGCATATAGATTAGGAAACACTCTTGGTTGATTTACTGCTTTCTTGAGTGATTACTTTTCTACAGCTTTACACGTACATAAAAATATCTTAAGGGCATAACCCATAAAAAAGATAAGGTGGGGATTTCATCACCCTTCCTTGGCCCAAAAATCATATCCGTCACACTCACAACCCTAACCTTAAGTAAAATTTGACTAGACGTTGGCCCTAGGTTAACTCGGACTCAATAGGAGATTGACCAAAGGAGGAAAATTGTTCGAAATTAACTCTTGTCAAATCGGTGTCTAGGCAGGGGATTGAGGGCCAAAAGCCCGAAGAACGGTGGTTATTTAATTAAGGAACGTCTCTGACGGAAAACCTCCCACCGGTCTTGCTACCTGCCTAGCCGATTAGCTTGTGGTTAACGTCGATAATAGACCTCCTAAGGACAGTCTAAAGTTAGGAGTCATCTAGGTCAAGGCTTACCCTAGATTAGGATTTTTGATTTTTTTTTTGGGTGAACTTGTTTGCTAATTGTGCATGTCCACTTGGTCGAGAGACCTACTTACATCCAGGCTAACTAGGACTAGTTCACCACCCGAGCTCAAGCCCGACTCACACATGGCACAACCGCCATTACTCCAAGATAGGATCTATCCTATCAGGACCTCTCTTCCTTCTTGCATCAAGCTTACCGATGAAGGTGTTGACCCATTTGAGCTTAAGCCACAATACATCAACACCCTTCCCAATTTCATGGACTTGAATCCGAGGATGCATACTTCTTCATAAAGAAATTTGAGGAAGTATGTCTCATGATGAATATTCCTAAGTTGGGAAAAGATGACATCAAACCTAGGTTTGTCCCCTTTGCTTTGAAGGATTAGCAAAGAAATGGCTCTACAGTCTAGAGGTAGGTTCTATATCTTCTTGGGATAATTTCGTTAAGGCCTTCTTAAAGAAATTTTATCCCGTTCACAAGACTGCACTGATTAGGAAGAACATCTTAGAGTTTAAGCAAACAGCCAATGAGCCTTTTTGGAAATATTTCGAACGTTTTAAGGACCTCCTTGCTCAATGCCCTCACCATGGGATAGAGAAATGACGACTTTGCCAAGTTGTATATGATGGATTAGAATATCAAACTAAAACATTGTTAGAATCCATGTGCCAAGGAGGATTTATGAAAAAGAACGAAAATGAAGGATGGCAATTGTATGAGGAATTAGCTGAAAATACCATCCAATGGGAACCTACTCCGGAAAAATTTAGGACTAATGACCCTACTTCTTCTAAAGGAGGTATCCATTCCATTGAGGCCAACATAGCAACCGATGCTAAATTAGCTGTTGTTATGCGAAGACTAGAGGCCCTTGAAACTAAAGAGCCAGTCTCTGTGAACCAAGTCAGCCCAACATCTTCAGCGGGCTGTACTTATTGTCAAGATATGAACCATGTGTTCGAGGAATGTCCTGTCTTCATCGCACATCAAAGCTTGCCCGAACATATGAGTGCGACCTTCACAAGGCCCGCCAACAATCATATTCGCCCACCTACAATCCCGGTTGGAGAAACCATCCCAATCTTTCGGGGGCCCAAGCAACAATGATCAAACTAGGCCCAAATTCTCCAACAATTTCTAAAATCCGCCCTATCAAAATCCTCCACCTTCTTTCCAATATTCACAAATGGAAACAAGGCTCTCCAATATGGAAAGAAAGGTGGACACTCTCGTTAAAAGCAACGACACGCTGGCTCAAGTCTTGACTAGGATAGAGATGCAAATGAATCAGCAAGAAAGGCAAAAGGGTACTCTACCTAGTCAACCATTCCCAAACCCTAGGAACTCTAGTCAAGCTCACTTGGCTGAAGAGAATCATATGAATCAGTGCAATGCGATTCATACATTGCGGTCGGGAAAACAAGTTGATAATGAAGTATCAACACCATCAAGTTCTAAACAAGCATTCAGCTTGCCTGATCCCACTCCATCTCAACTTAATGCCAACAACACTAAAAAAGACAAGTCAGCCGAAGATATGCACAAGCCCATCGCACCCTACCCAAATAGGCTTAAAGATAAGCAATGTGCACAAATGGATAAGGTACACGAGATTTTTAATCAAGTCAAGATCAATATACCTCTTCTTGATGCAATCCAACAAGTCCCTAGTTATGCTAAGTTTATTAAGGACATGTGCACAAAGAAGAGAAAGACTAATGTGCCCAAGAAGGTTTTTCTAGCCACTAACATTAGTGAGCTATTGTCCAACCAGATCCCTGTCAAGTATAAGGACCCTGGTTGCCCCACCATCTCTTGCACAATAGGTCAAACTGCAATTAAGCATGCACTTCTTGATTTGGGAGCAAGTATCAACTTCCTCCCCTTCTCAGTCTACCAACAACTTGGGTTGGGCGAGCTTAGTCCGACTAAGGTTACAATCCAATTAGCTGACCGATCCGTAAAAATTTCCAAAGGAGAAATTACCGATGTGCTCATCCGAGTTGGGGAGTTTATCTACCCAGTAGATTTTATTGTTCTGGAGACCGAACCTGTATCCACTCTTCGGTCTCAAACTCCCGTTATCTTAGGGCATCCGTTCCTTGCAACTGCAAATGCGATCATAAATTGTAGGAATGGATCCATGAGGTTGACCTTTGGAAACATGACTAAAGAGGTCAATATCTTCAACCTGGAAAAACAATCTCGTAAGATAAAAGACCAAACATTTGAGGTAAACTTCATTGAGAACATTTGTGAAAAAGAAAGTGAAAATGAGTCTCTATTTCTTGACAAGTTATTTAAGGATAGATGCGATTTTAGTGATAAGACGACACATGTTGGGGATTATAATTTTAGAGTTCCCTTTAAAAAACGAAGATTTGATCTGAGTATCTTCAATGAGCCAAGCACTGAAATATCG
Organism: Agave tequilana; assembly: GCA_038442645.1. NCBI lineage: Eukaryota > Viridiplantae > Streptophyta > Magnoliopsida > Asparagales > Asparagaceae > Agave > Agave tequilana. Next base: position 150,748 of record JAVJIF010012157.1, on the reverse strand, counting down.
CATGAGAATATAGTTCAAGAATCTCCGATTGACTTAACTTTCGAAAGCCTCTTTGAAAAAGAACTCCTGTGTTTAGATACATCGATTAAGGAGATGTTGGTTAATTATTCACTTTCAGGGAAAAGTGTTGATTTAAGTTTTGAGGAGATGTACGGAACTGAGCTAGAATTTCTCGGCATTCATAGTAAGGAAGTTCCAACTGAAAGGCGTGATGAATTTTTGAATAATGGATGTGGACATATAATGAGGAAGAGCCTAAAGAAGATGAAACTGGGGAGAAAGAGAGTTAAAACAAAAATGTTGGTCTCCCCATTGTGCCTTATAAAGAGAACCCATTGGAATGATGGGAAACGAGCTAGAGGGATGAATCCTAAGCAGCTCTAGGTGAGAGTGATACATGTGTTGTACATACAATGGTATACTATTATTCTTTGCCTCTCTTTATACTTTATTTCATGCATGTATGCATTCATTTCATACATTGAGGACAATGCATGAGACAAGTGTGGGGGAGGGTTTACTAACATAAAAAAAAAAATATTTTATCTTTTGTAATTTTTTTATATATTAAAAAAAAACCTAAACTAGAAGAAAGCCTAAATATATATATATATATATATATTTCTTTATATTTTAACTTTCTTTTGCAAAAAAAATAAAATAAAATAAAATAAAATAAAATAACAAAATAATAAAAAATAAAATAAAAAAATAAAAAAACTATTAAAAAAATATTTTATAAAAAGGACAGAATTTTGACTTATTTTTTGAAAGAAACCTAAGTTAGTTTTAAGGATTAGAAAAATCATGATTAGGATTTCTAAAGACTTGGTCAAAATAAATAAATTGTTTAATTTTTAGGTATAGGAGGAGAAATTGAATAAATAATTAGTCTTGATTTTTACCTTAATGAAATGTGCATTCATAGTGCACATATCTAGGATTCTAAGACAAAGACTCTTGTGCCCTATATATATAAAAAAAAATTCACTGATTAAGCTGGATACATGTGCCTCAAGAAGCATAAGTATTCATGCCTAAAGGTGATTGTATAAATAAAAACCTTAGTTTTGTGGCTAGTTCACTCGAATTTGAGTCCGTGGGTGTTTTCTCACCTAGTGCCCTAAACCTACCGGTTTGGGAGCCACCGACTTTAAGTTCGTTACATGGGTGGATTAGAAAGCTTAAGAAAACTAAGAAATATTATGCATGTATTAACACATCTATTAGTCAATTAGTTAGGTATGAGGGCCTCAAGAAGCCTTGATACTTACACAAAAGAAAATTAGATGAGTTATACATGCTTAAAAAAATTTAAAAAAAAATATTATTAACACATCTAATAGTCAATTAGTTAGGTATGAGGGCCTCAAGAAGCCTTGATACTTACACGAAAGAAAATTAGATGAAGTTACAAAAATAATAAAGAGGCATGAGAGTCCAAGTTAAGGAATTCCTAGCAAAGTTACAAGGATGCATATGATTTTTGGTAACGAAAAGACTATACAAACATTCAATTTTGATCCTTACCTAAAATAAATAACAATTCACTTTATTAAGACTAAGTTTAAGAATGAATAAAAATGATAATCCTAAAACTTATAGACTACTTAGTCTCTTCAAATCTAATTCGAATACTCTCCTTTTTATGGATTTTGTGGGTGTAATCCGCTGAAAACCCTCACGAGACAACACTCGTCCTCTAGGGTAACCTAGGGTTTTAACGGCTTGTTGCACATGCTAAGTGCAACTGTGATTCCTACGAAAGTGAGTTAGCTAGATTAGATTTTCTTTTTCTTTGATTTTTACTCGAGGACGAGCAAAAAGATAAGTGTGGGGGTGTGATTGGTAGTGAAAAATGCATAATTGTTATCATATTTACTATCACATTTTCACATTTATTCATATAATAATGCACATTTACTAATATTTTGTTATTTAATGTGTGCAGGCCTTGAGTATTGAATTAAATAAAGAATTAAAGCTTAATGAAGCCCAAAAGCCCATATCCAAGCCCAAGTCCAAGCCCAGGTGTAAAAGTGCAATTACAAGAAGTCAAAAGTGCAAATACAAAGTGTAAAAATTGCAAATACTATAAAGAGGGAAAGGATAGAGTTCTATTCTACCCTAAATGCTTAGTGGATGAGGATAAATAAGAGTGTAAGGATGAGATTCATTTTTGAAGGGATTTGGATTTAGGGTAACTTGATTTCTAAGTTATCTCGAAAATCTAAAATGAAGAGCCAGGATCCAGCTTCCAGAAGCATATGCCCAGATGGACGGACCAGAGGAGGCCACGCGCGAAAGCGCGCGGCCAAAGATCAGACTGTTGCCGCGGAAACGCGGCCCAAGCCGCGTTTCCGCGGTAATCCTGCCTTATCCATCTACCAGTTTTCGTGGAGGAGTTTATCCGGGACTCTATCGCCTTCTGCACCTATAAATACCCCTACCCACAGGCGCAGCAGAGAGGGCATCCAGAGAGAGATTAGGGTTTTCTTTAGCTATTTCTTTAAAATTTCTGCAAGTTTGTAATTTTGTTTTGAGTACATTGTGGAGGAGAAGGAGCTTGTATTTGGGAGACGTTTTTCGAATAAAGGTTACCTTTTCCTTTTAATTCTCTGCTATTTAATTTTGCTTTTATTCTGTGATCTCTCTGGTTTAGTTTTTAATCTGTGATCTTCTGATTTATTTGTTTCCTTTCTTTCTCAATTCTTCTTATTAAACAACATAAAAAATTAAATAAATTGAAAAGATAAAAAAAATGATGAACTAATTTCCTATTGTGGTTTGCTGAAATTCTTAAAGCAACTCTAGAGCAGTTAAGCATTGATCGGATTGATGACATTTTTTTAGAAACTCTAGGTTTAAAGTAGATTGCTTGAAGACTAAATGATGATTAGTTTCATAATCTAAAGTCACACCTTTAAGTAATTTTTCACATTTCATGCTTAAGAACATTGACAACGTAACTTCAAGGTAAATCTTCTCTTACGTTGCGCTTAGATGTTAGGATGAAAACGTGTTGGATTTTTAGGAGTGTCGCTAGTAAGATTCTACAATCTTTTTCTCTTGCTTGCATATCCTCTAGAAAACCTAGGATGGAGTCCATATATTCCAATATGATGATCAATATCCTTAACTTGCACTATGGGTTGTGGTAGAATATCAGTAAAACCACATCTTTCCATTCATATATATATATATATTTCAAATCTAATCTCTTTTCTCATATTTTGAAGATACAGAGGAATCGGCCGAAAAGCTTGCATCGCATCCTTCCCTGAGGATCACGACCCGCTTTGGAGCTTGCTACAGCGGATAGCATTGAGACTAAGAACTCTACACTTCAATTTCTTATTTACAAATTCTTAATTCGCAATCAGTACTGGTCCTTTTGTCTTTTGTGGAGAATCTTTTGAGTGCTGATCCTTGAGTGCTGGTCCTTTGAAATCTTCTGTTGTTTTTGTTTGAATGGTTCTCCTTCCTGCGGTACTTGAAGCTGGCTGGCGTGTGTTTGTCTGGAAGTGATGGATTTTACCCCCCCCTCCCCCGTTTTTTTTCTCAGGTCGAGTGCCGGATTATACAGTGTGGCTGGTTCTTACTGGTCGATGAGTTGCTTTTGAATTTCTGAAGCTTGCTGGGGAGGACTCTTGCTTGATGCCCTTTGAGATGTTCATTGCCATGGGATTGTTGGCCAACGGGGTTCGTGAATAAAGTTTCCTGTGAACTTTGGTACCAGCGTTTTTAAGATGCCCTAGACGTTGGTGACAAAGATCCAGTTTGGTGAATGATGGAAGATATGAAAACCCGTCGGGAAGGCTTCCATAGTACTTTGTATTTGTAGTTGAGTGCGGGCTTTTTCTATTGGCAAATTTATTCTCGATATTTCTGGCGGAACAGGATGATATCCTGCTTTATAGAATCTGTCGTCATTTGTGGTAAGGATTGGGTTGGAAGGGAGTCCCACCAGCCAAAGTATTCGGTGACAAGTACTATATGTTGGGCTGGCTCGTAATCTTCAATATTCTCCCAGGTGGGTGGAGAGTCGAGTGGAACTTGAAGTAAAGTTTTTCTGAACAAAGGTCCTTTAATTTCAAAGAAGCGGCGGTTAATGTTGGAAATAAATGGATTCGATCTTTATAGAAATGGGAGACAAGTCCATAACAGAGACCATTTTCTATAGCCCAAATTTTTTGAGACTGGGGTGTAATTGGATTCAGCAGAAGTTTTAGAATATAGGAATTTAGTCTGATGACTAGGTTGGATCCTTCAGGAGGTGAATGGTGGAGTTGGTTTATCCTATGAATAAATCGGTTTCAGCGGTACTAGGTGTTTGTACTATTCTGTAATAGAGTTCATCGGGGAGTTTTTCCACAATATCTAAGGTGAGTTCCTCCCGATCCCGGCGGAAGAATATTAGTCGTTCGGAAGGGATAAGAGGAGTAGTATCAGAACTATTGGCTCTTCTTTTGCGGGGTTTGATGTTTTTGCAGGGTAGTCGGAAGGGGTTTGGAATCTGGTTCATGCTGAGGCTGTAGTCAAGAATTCACGAGTTAGGAAATCAGGTAAAGAGTTATTAGAGCCTCTAAGATATTCAATAGTAAAATCGAAAACAGAAAGAATGGCTTGCCATCTAGTAAAGATTTGTTTAGATGTAATATTTTGAACGTCTTTTTCAAGAATAAATTTGGCAGACTGGCAGTCTATGCGAAGGAGGAATTTTTTATTTAAAAGGTCATCTTGGAATTTAGAAATGCATAGGACAATGGAGAGTATTTCCTTTTAATCGTGGAGTATGATTTCTGAGGGCCAATCCAGATACCAGAATGGAATCTAACTAGCTGTTCTTGTGATGTAGACGTGAATCTCTGTTTTAGTATGTCTCCGTATCCTATGTCAGATGCATCTGTTTCTACTATCATGAAGCATGAGGATGAGGAATGCATAGACAAGGTAATGAATGAACCTTTTCTTTGACTTGTCTGACTATTTGAGTGAGCTTATCTGACCATGTTGGAGGGTTCTTTTGAAGTCTTTTAAATAACGGTGCACAGATTATTCGTATTTTGGGAATGTAGTCGGATACGTAGTTTTAGACATCCTAGGAATCTTTGCAGTTGAGTTTTGTCTTTGATTTCGTCAGGGAATTTGTTTGCAAATTCTATTGATCTATTGATTGGTGTTATAGTTCCTCTGTGAATATCGTGCCATAGGAATCTAATGGAGGTTTGGAATAGTCTCATTTTGGTTAATGAGATTACTAACCCATTTTTCTTTACGATATGGAAGAAGGTTTTGAGGTGTTTAAAATGTTGGTCTACATTTTCTGAGTAAATGAGGACATCGTCAATGTATACTATGGTAAATGTGGTATAAGGGTTAAATATGTCGTTCATGATTTTTTGAAATTCTGAGGGGGCATTTTTTAATCCAAAAGGCATTACGTTCCACTCGTAATGACCGAATGGTACCGTAAACGCTGTCTTGTATCTGTCTTGCTTGGCAATTTGTATTTGCCAGAATCCGGACTTCATATCAAACTTGGAAAATAATTTGGCATTGTATAATCTTTTTAATAAATCCTTTTTGTTTGGGATGGGATACCTGATCCATTGTAATACTTTGTTTAATGGTTTGTAATTGATTACTAGTCTAGGAGCTCCTCTTTCCTTTTCTGCTTGGTTCATAACATAGAAACCGGCACAGCTCCATGGGGATTTGGAAGGTCTTATTAATTTTTAGTGAGAAGATTTTGTAATTCCTTTTTATATATTTATAGTAAATCGTGGTTCATTTGAATAGGTCGTGCTTTGGTTGGAATGTTTTATCTGAAAATTCTTTTTCATAAGGAAGATCCACTATGTGTTTCTTTCTTTCCCAGAAAACATTAGGAAAGTCAGAGCAGATTTCTTTTGTATACAAATTTTGAATTTCCTTGATACGCAGTTGTACATGTGTGTCCTTTAATTGTTGATTTATTCTATGGTATAGTATATCATCTTTGAGATATAGGATTTTGTTTTGTTTTCTCTGAATTAGGTCTATTTTTTGGTAAATTAAATTAGTTTGTAGGGTATTTAATTCTTTGTATTTAACCGGGGTTATGAATTTAAACAAGATCCTTTGCGCCATAATTTTTGTATTTATTCCGTCAGAATTAACCCAGAAGGGGTAAATCTGAGTTAGAAAGGGAATTCCCAATATTACATTAGTATTTAGATTGTCAACAACAATGAATTGGCGTTTGAAACAGATTTTTTCATTACATATTGATATCTTTGTTAGCTTACCCATGACCTTTAATGGCGAACCATTTGCTGTGACCAAATTTTCTTTTGTTGGTTTGTAGTATTTGGTTGGGGAGATACCGTCTTTGATTACACTATGGTCAGCGCCTGAATCAATCATGGCTGTAAAGGTGGTTTTGGAATTGTTGATGGCCAGAGTTATGAATATGAACTATTTTTTGATAATTGAATCTTTCAATGGTGGAGATTATTTTAGGATTTGAAGGTCGAGTGACTGAAATATTTATTTCATTTAGGGAGAAGGGAAGTGCCTTTTCAAATGAGTCTGGTATAGTTGTATTTTGAATAAGGCTTATAATGTCCTCTTGTTGTAGGTTTCCTTTAATGTGATTAATTTCCCTTTTTAATGATTTTATTTTTGTTCGAAATTCATGAATATTGTTTGAATTCATTTCAGAAATTTTTGAAACATTAAGAGGCTGATTTGGGTTATCAATTAAGGGTTTAAAATTTTTTAAGTGTTCCTTTTTTAAATCAGGGATTTGATGTTGATTGGTTGCTACTGTTGCATATTTAATGTTACATTTCCATACTTATTTTAGAATAAAAGCCTGCATTGTCCTAATTATTTGTCTAATTTATTTGCAGGCCCAATCCTTAAGGAGATGAAGAGAAATGAGCCCAAAAGCCCACCAGAATTCTGAATTAAATCAGAATTAATTCGCACTCACAAAATCAAGGCAAAATCATGAGGTTGAAATCGGTTGAGAAGAATCCTCTCAGAATCGATCGGTTAAAGCCAAGAATCCAAGGTCATTTCGTCAGAATCCGGAGCTCAAACGACAAAACCAACAAAGGATAAAGCCAGAAGAAACCCCCGGAAAGACCACCAACAGGGTGTGGCCATCTGGCCACACCCTGGCCACGGAAACGCGGCTTGGGCCGCGTTTTCACGACTTTGTTAGGGAGTTAGGGGGAGCGTTTGCTCCCCCGACCTCCCCGGATCCTGGTTGTTGGGGTTTTTGGCCTATAAAAGGGCAATTGTTGTGCTGAAATGGGAGGCAATGCATATTAGGATTTAGCTTAGTTTTTATTTCTTAGTTTAGATTTTTAGTCTTTCTTTTTATATAATTTGTATGTAACTTAGGGTAGAAGAAGATTCATGTAAGTAAGAGAGAGGGGCTGATGTTGAGAGTGACACCGACGATGTACCCTACTCCTTTCTTTCATTGTCTCAGCAAGTAATAAAGGTAAATGCTTTGTTTGTTTTCTATTCTGCTTTACTTTACATTTGTTTTGCTTTCCTCTTCCTCTTCTACTTTACCTTGGTTGTATTTGTTGAGTGTACAAGTGAAATCCAAAGCAAGTATAACCAAGCTACGTGAGAGCCAGCGATAGTTCATGAAGACGTTCTCCTCTTCCAAGATCCGCATCACTTCGTTCTTCTTATGCTTGACGATATAATGTGCACGGGGACCGAGCTCGAGTTTATGATCTATGCGTTGAACGCCTCCGAAGCAAAAAGGTAGAACTTGCAAAAAGATTTCCAAGTAAGTCATCAATCAACCTAGGTAAGTATCTCTTCACTTGTCTTTCTTTCTTTTCTTTCTTAGTTTAGATCACCAACCACTTCTTCCAAATCGTTTTCATTCTTCTTTCCACTTCATTGTACATAGTCGCTTTCTTTTGTTTTCTGAATTTTTCACCTTCTTCATCTTTCACTTTCTTTCTAATTTTAACATAATTCTTTTTTCTTTTCTTAACTTAAAAACAGTGAAGAATCTTCGCTTTTCTTCTTAACGATTTCAATAAAGAACTGTAACGCTTCCATCGCAAACCCTCCTTGTGGATCACGACCCGCATAGCCACTTGCTATAGCGGAAGAATTGAGCACTTGCACATATTCTTTCTTAAGTTCTATAATCTCGTATTTTGTGTGCAGGTTTAGCCTCAATCAAATTTTGGCGCCGTTGCCGGGAGGGTAAAACGGTTTTTATTGAAATCTGAATTTTTATTGCAAATTTTTTAGAACTAAACGAATTTTCTTCTCTGTTGCAGGTTACAGGGCAAGAAAAGCAGAAAATTATTATTGCAGTGACATACAAGTGGTCTTGGGCCTCTGCTCCAAAAAGCAGAGACCAAGGGCCCTCTGAATTGCCGCGTTTCCACGGCAAAAGCCGCGGATCCGCGGCAAGGACGAGTTGACTACTAACAGCTTTTTGCAGGGCTGCTTAGTTTACAAATTCTAGTTTGCTGCAACTTTAATTTTTCTTATATGCCATAACATAAGCCTGCTAATAATCAACAGTAAAATATTTGTTGAAAAGATAAAAAATTGATTAGACATTTGCATTTTAGGCACGTGTCTTTTTAATTCCTTTATTTTTTACTGTTGAAGAGTGCTGGAGCAAGGTACGTATGCATTGCATTTAGCATAGGACTCACTTCTTGGTTGATTTATATCGCTTTGAGTGAATCTTACATATCTTGTACACTTGCACAAATTGATCTTAAGGGCACTAACCCATTAACAAGATAAGGTGGGGATTTAATCACCCTTCCTTAGCCCAAAAATCACATTTCAAGCACTCACTAACCCAGGCCTAACTAAAATTGAGTAGACGTTGGCCCTAGGGACATCTCGGACTCAATTAGGAGATTATCCTAAGGAGGAAAAATGTTAGAATCTAACTCCTGCAAAATCAGTGTCTAGGAAAGGGATTGAGGGCCGAAAGCCCGAAGGTTGGTGGTTATTTAATTAAGGAACGTCTTTGACGGAAAATCTCCCACCAACCTTGCCCTGACCTGGCTGATTAGCTTGTGGTTAAAGTCTACATTAGACCTCCCGTGGACAGTCTAACCAGTTAGGAGTCGTCTAGGTCCTAAGTCTACCCTAACTTAGGCTAGAATTTTTTTTTTGTTTGTTTATTTGTTTGTTTTTCTTTGTTTGTATTCTATTGTGTGATATGGACTACAATAATAATTTTTTCAACTACAATAATAATCCATATTACACACCGACTTCATTTTCGGATATTACCAACCCGGCATATCATAACTTTGACCAACCTAGTGTGCCGGATTGGTCTTATCCGAATCAATATGACCCATACCCCCCATCGAATAACTATAATTTCCATAATGATTTCAACTTTTCACCGAGTCAGTGGGGATTCACCTCCCCCGAGCATAATTTCCAACCACCTTGCCCTCCTTCTCCACCCAGTCCACATTATGTTCAAGATTCATACTCAGTTCCACCCGTCCAAAATCGGAAACCATCAATTATGGAAATGAGTATGCGTGAGTCCAAACATAAATCCCAAAATCTGATGGACTCACAATTTCACTACCACTTCCAGGACAATTCTTCATCTTTTCATCAAAACAATGAACCTATCAACTATGAAAAGATGCTTGAAGCCATGACTCAGGCTCAAAACGCTCGTAATAGTGACATAGATATGATGGTCGAATCTCTACGTTCTCACCGTTGGACCAATTCTGATGTCACTACCAATTCTGTTGGAGCCGAAGAGTCATGTAGTTTTGAAAATCAAGATTCTATTTCAGAACAACCATTTAAACTTGCCCAAAGTCCAAATTTTGAAAAAGATATTAATAGTTTAGCAAGTTTTCCTTTTCCTGAAATAGAACTTAAAAATGAATGTGATCCTGAATCCCAACTTAGTGATTCAATTCTACTTCCTGATTCGATTATGACTACGGTATCTTCACCTAATTTCGATCTTCTCCCGGAGTCAACATTGGATCCTGTACCAATTCATAAAGAAATTGAATCACCCATCTTTGAGGATCATGTTGAACTTGACCAACTTTATAATTTTGAAAATCCCATGGATAAATTGGCAAGTTCTCCAATTTTTGATATTGAACTCAATGAGATATGTGACCTAGATTCTCACATATGTGATCCAGCTCAACTTTCTGAATCAATATTGACTCCTGTTTTATTACCAAACTTGAATAATATTCTAGAGTCAGTTTTGATTCCCCCACCTATCATTCCTGAACTGGAATCACCCATATTAGGTCACATTCCATTGTTGGAAAATACATGTGGACTTGAGTTTCAACTTCTTGACTTGGACCCAATTCCTGAACCAATTTCGACTCTTGAACCTTTACTTGATTTAAGTCACCTTCCTGAGTCGGTATTAGTCCCTATCCTTCATGAGTCCAAGTCAATCATTCTATCATTTCATACTCCATTCTGGGACGAGGTGGTTGATAAATTTGACTCTGAAATCAATTATGAAATATGGAAATTAGATGGGGTAAAATATTTAATAAAGATCCTTCATGGTTTATCTTTTTAATGGGTTATATTAAAGATATTTCTGGTGGGTTCCTCGAGACCCAAGAAAAGTTGATTGGGCCATGTTTCGTGGACCAATCAGACCACCACCGGAACCACCGCCTTAAGGTAACCATTTTCCTTCCCTTTCTTCTTTTTCATGCATCTATGCATTAATTCATACATTGAGGACAATGCATGAGATAGGTGTGGGGGAGGGTCTAACATAACTTTTCTTTTTCTTAAAATAAAAAAAATTAACATTTTTCTTTATTTTTAAAAACTTTTTGAAAAATAGAAACAATATTTTGACGTATTTTTGTAAGAAATTAAGTTAATCTTAAGGAATAGGAAAATCCAAATTAGGATTTCTTATACTTGGTCAAAATAAAATTATTTGTTTGATTTATAGAGTTAGGAAGATAATTTGTCAAAGTAATTTAGTCTTGATCTTTACATTGATGAAATATGCACACTTCATACACTTACACACTTAGGGTTCAAAAACAAAGATTCTTATGCCTTATAAAAATATATATATATAAACAAATCTAATTATTGATTAGCTAGGTGCTTTGGCCTAAGAAAGCCTTAGTATTTATGCAAAAGATAATTAGATGAGTTTGAAAAAAAAAAACAAGTCTAATTATTGATTAGCTAGGTGCTTTGGCCTAAGCAAGCCTTAGTATTTATGCGAAAGATGATTAGATAAGTTTGAAAAGAAAATTCCTCTGATTAAGCTGGGTATTTGTACCTAATAAAGCATAAGTATTCATGCCTAAAAGAAGTTCATATAATAAAATCCTTAGTTTTGTGGCCTTGTTTGCTCGAGTCCTTAAGTCCTTGGGGTGTTTTCTCACCTGGTGCCATAAGACCGTTTGGTTTGGGAGTCATCGATTAGAGGCTCGTTATATGGGCAGATTAGAAAGCCTAATAGACTAAGGAATAATACCACCAAAAAAAAAATGTATATATAAATAAATAAGGCATAAGAGTTAGAGTTAATGAACTCTTAGTCAAAATTTTCACAGTCACAAGGTGCATATGACTTAGGGTAAAGTAATAGACTAGATGAGAAGTACAATTTGACTCCTTACTTAGATTGATAACAAATTTTTGAATAGAGACTAAGTTTAGGAATGAAAAATTCGGCTTTCCTATAACTTATAGATTGCTTAGATCTTACAATCATATTTCAAATATTTTTCTCTTTTAAAATGCTTTTCGAAAATACTAACTCTTTATTTCCCTTTCTTTATGGATTTTGTGGGTGTAATCCGCTGAAAACCCTCACGAGACAACACTCGTCCTTAAGGGAAACCTAGAGGTTTAACGGCTTGTTGCACATGCTCAGTGCAATCGCGTGACCTGCGAAAGTGATCTAATAATCCTTAGTATAATTTAGTTGTTTTGCTCGAGGACGAGAAAAAAGATAGGTATGGGGGTGTGATTGGTTGCTAATGTTGCATATTTAATGTTACATTTCCATACTTATTTTAGAATAAAAGCCTGCATTGTCCTAATTATTTGTCTAATTTATTTGCAGGCCCAATCCTTAAGGAGATGAAGAGAAATGAGCCCAAAAGCCCACCAGAATTCTAAATTAAATCAGAATTAATTCGCACTCACAAAATCAGGGCAAAATCATGAGGTTGAAACCGGTTGAGAAGAATCCTCTCAGAATCGATCGGTTAAAGCCAAGAATCCAAGGTCATTTCGTCAGAATCCGGAGCTCAAACGACAAAACCAACAAAGGATAAAGCCAGAAGAAACCCCCGGAAAGACCCACCAACAGGGTGTGGCCATCTGGCCACACCCTGGCCGTGGAAACGCGGCTTGGGCCGCATTTCCGCGGCTTTGTTAGGGAGTTAGGGGGAGCGTTTGCTCCCCCGACCTCCCCGGGATCCTGGTTGTTGGGTTTTTGGCTTATAAAAGGGCAATTGTTGTGCTGAAATGGGAGGCAATGCATATTAGGATTTAGCTTAGTTTTTATTTCTTAGTTTAGGTTTTTAGTCTTTCTTTTTATGTAATTTGTATGTAACTTAGGGTAGAAGAAGATTCATGTAAGTAAGAGAGAGGGGCTGATGTTGAGAGTGACACCGACGATGTACCCTACTCCTTTCTTTCATTGTCTCAGCAAGTAATAAAGGTAAATGCTTTGTTTGTTTTCTATTCTGCTTTACTTTACATTTGTTTTGCTTTCCTCTTCCTCTTCTACTTTACCTTGGTTGTATTTGTTGAGTGTACAAGTGAAATCCAAAGCAAGTATAACCAAGCTACGTGAGAGCCAGCGATAGTTCATGAAGACGTTCACCTCTTCCAAGATCCGCATCACTTCGTTCTTCTTATGCTTGACGATATAATGTGCACGGGGACCGAGCTCGAGTTTATGATCTATGCGTTGAACGCCTCCGAAGCAAAAAGGTAGAACTTGCAAAAAGATTTCCAAGTAAGTCATCAATCAACCTAGGTAAGTATCTCTTCACTTGTCTTTCTTTCTTTTCTTTCTTAGTTTAGATCACCAACCACTTCTTCCAAATCGTTTTCATTCTTCTTTCCACTTCATTGTACATAGTCGCTTTCTTTTGTTTTCTGAATTTTCCACCTTCTTCATCTTTCACTTTCTCTCTAATTTTAACATAATTCTTTTTCCTTTTCTTAACTTAAAAACAGAGAAGAATCTTCGCTTTTCTTCTTAACGATTTCAATAAAGAACTGTAACGCTTCCATCGCAAACCCTCCTTGTGGATTACGACCCGCATAGCCACTTGCTATAGCGGAAGAATTGAGCACTTGCACATATTCTTTCTTAAGTTCTATAATCTCGTATTTTGTGTGCAGGTTTAGCCTCAATCAGATGTATTAGTTCTTTTGATTCTCCTTTTGAGTTGCTTACCTTTAAAGTATTAATTTGCTTATTGGGGTTCATTGGATTACCAAATCCGTTCTCATCGGGTATTTCATGCGTTTGTAGTCTTTCTTTTCTTTTATTTTGAGGTCTATGCCTAGCAAACTGTTTTTTAATTTCATTTCTCCCTTTTGAGCTGCATCTACTCCTTTTGTGGCCAGGTTGGCCACACTTGTAGCAAGTAATTGTTTTTGGTTTATAGGTAAATTTTTGTCGATCTAGAATATCTTCTTCTATTGAGCTGTCTGAATCATCTGCGGATTCAGTTTCTAAAATTTTGTTTTCTTTTATAGTATTTATTTTTGATGCACTCGGATATTTTCATTAATTCTTTGTAGAGCTTGAGTTATTTGTCCCAATAAGTTCATTGGTGGAATCGTTTCTACTGGCAAACTAGTGGGCTGGAATTGTGGTGTTGAATAACATAATGGGAACTTAGGATTTGACTCCTTCTGTATACTTTTAATTTCTGTTGATAGGGGATTAACTTGATGTGCTATTGTGTGTAACATCTGATTTGAATAATTATTTTAATGGTATATCTTTTTAATGTCTTCTATGTTGACTGGTTCGTTGTTATTTTCCCCTCGTTTGAAGGGTGAAGCGGTTACTTCTCCTTCATTGGTTGGAATCTTGATGGATTGTAATGGAAGATGGATTGAAGTTACAGTGTTTCCATCTGTTAGTTGCCATTTTTTATATAGGCTTGTTTGAACATCAATTTGAGATTGGTTGTAAGGGTTTTGAATACCTTGTTTTACTAAATAATATCGTAACCATACTTCAAAGTTGAAATTAATCTCATGTTTTTCTATGTTGTGATCCATTTTTTTATTAATTCTTCTTGGTAAGTCCTATGAAGTCTTGAGAACCAATCGAACTGTTCGGACTCTTCTCGGAACTCTTTCATTAGTCTAAAACTATCGCTAATGAATGGTTTTTTTAATCATATTGATTTCGCCGGTAAAGTCCGGTCTCATTTGGGATGATGTTGGAGAGTAGTTCTCTTGATTAACTTCTGGAAGAGGTGATTTATGGAATACTTTGATGGGTTGTTGGAATGAATATTCAGAACATGAATTTCTACTAGGTTCAGCGTATCTGTATGAGGTTGAAGGTCTTTCTCTTACAGAGTTGAATCTGATTAATACTGTTTCGTCATCATCTTCCATTATGTCTGAGATCTCAGTTTTCTCGATGTCTTTAGGAGTTTGGGGGTTTTCTATCTTGAACTCTTCTGGAATAGTGATCTCATTCCATTTTAATCTTTTGGGGACAAAAGTCTTTGACTGCTCTGCTTCAATCTGAAGGAGAACAGTTTCTTCTTGAATAGAGGAGCCTATCATTTTGAATTTCGGGTTCATATGGGAACTCATTAATTTAAAATACATCTTATACATAACTGTTACTTGTTTGGTGAATCTTTCGAATTCATCACCTTGTAAGTGGACGCCTAGGATTAATGAATTCAGGAATAATGGGTCTGTCAAGGATACAGAGTAATTAGGCATACAGTTGAAGTAAACTGATCCATTACATATATTAGTTTGAATCATGGATAGGATAGATGATTTATATCTTTTTAATCTTTTGTCTCTTAGGGCTGTGTATATAGGAATGTCTACACCAGTGTGGACTAAGGGTTTAATAGCAATTTGAATCAATCCGAAATGCATATAGCGGAATCCTTTCCTAAGGATTTCTTGTAATGCTAGATTTGACAATAATTGAATGGTCTGAGATTTATTTTGAATATTAAATGTCTCTTCATGAATTTTAATAGCGTATGAAGTTTTGAAATTAAAGGTACCTATACTATAAATATTTTCTATTTTTTCATTAGGAATTCTCCATTCTAAAAAATCTTCCTGAACTATATCTTCTCTACTCTTTACTACCTTTCTGTCTGATCCTGAGGTCGAACTAGAACCTAGAAACATTCTTCTAACAATATTGGTCATTACTTGTGCGTAATTAACTGAGGGGGTTGACCTTTCAGTAGACTGGAACACGGGAACACAATGCCTGGAACACAAAGCCCAATAAAGAGCTGATGCGTGGATTGCCACTTCGGGAAATATCAGAGGACACAAGTCCCCAATCGTCAACGCCGACTTGGCATTTAAAGATCTAACAAGATCTTTAAGACGGGCTGCATGTGATGCTTAGGAGGCTGCGTCAAGCGCAGACTCAAAGGTCGCGTCCTGAAACCCGCGTCCCTTCATGAACCCGAAGGCTGCGTTCTTTTCATTCCTGCTAAGAGATCCGTGATCGCGTCTCTTGGAGTGGTTCAGAGCCGCGTCTCCTCAGCGAATGGGGTCCATTCAGAGGTTGTGTCTTGAGTTCACATCAACTTACAAAAATTTAAAAGCTGCGTCCTGTAGCTTGCGTCCTTAACAATCACCGAAGACCCGCGCTTCACTCTTGAGGAGCCCAGAAACTCCACCTCCACAGTAAGATGAACGTCACAGCTCCATCCTAAACTCAGCACAGCCCGAGTCTGCGCCCTATCAAGGGACCAGAGCTGCGTCTCTATTGAGCCAGTGCCGAGTCCTCATCAATTAGCTGAGATCTATGCGTCAGTCTTGAGGAGCCTAAAATCGCATCCCCCCGAGGGTCGTACCTCTTCAGCAAGGCCAAGGCAGCACCTAATTAAACAGGTTGAGAGCTGCGTCTTCATCTCAAAGATCGCGTTCCTCCAAGAGCCGCGTTTCTTCAGCAAACTAATAGATGCGTCCCAACTCCAAGTGAGGACTGCGTCCTTTTAAAGCAATATGACCCCTGCGTCTACAAGACTTGCATTCAGTCTTTACTTCTGTGAATCAGATTCAACAGTACACTGGCACAAGCAGATAACTGTTCACCCCTGGTTCAAAGTACACCAACAACTAGCTTAGAGCAATGAGGAGGTCTAGACTGCGTATCTAGACAATCGCCACGATCATTTCTGGCGGCTTCAAAGGGTTTTACAGTACACTCACAAAGACCGTACTCCAGATAAGATCAAGCTCAGGGTATCTCAAATGATTGTCAGTCCAATCATGAGAAGTATGAATTCAACCAGAGTCTAAAGTATTTCAAATCCGTCCCAGTCAATCGCGGAATATCGAAAACTTTGGAGGGGGTTTTGTAGGCTATCTAAAAATCATTAGAGACAAGTCATCAAAAAGCAGAATCCGAACTCCAGACGCAAGGCTAATCATCACTACCAAGACGCGAGGGTTGAAACCCGCGTCTCAGCAGCACGACAAGGACCAAGACACGAGGGTTGAAACCCGCGTCTCAGCATTGTTGCAGTAGCAAGACGCTTGAAACCTGCGTCTCAGTTATAACTGCCCTCATTACTGGGTCACTTACTGCCCACGTAGTGAGGGAATTAACCCCATTATGGAGTATTTTTAGGGGACACGTTCACCCCCTGAAACCTCTATAAATAGCCCAGTTTGCTGTGGAGAGGACACACAGACAGAGAGAAAAAAAAAGAGAGAGTTCAACTCTTCTAACGGCTTGCTGCGTACAAGTTCGTTTGCTGCCTACAATCTCTTTGAGATTCTTGGTGGACAGGAGCTGTGTTACTTCGTCCACTATCCAAAGAGAGGATTCCCAAGAGGTCCTGACGTTCACCCGGTCAACGAAAAATAAGATTCACTTTCCATCGCAACATCAAGAACCTAGCACTAAGCAAAGGGGAGATTCAAGCGTGAATATCTTCCCTCTCTTGTAAGAGGATTATTGATCCGTTGTAACTTTCTTTACTATCAAATAAAGAATTTACGTCCCGATCTTCAATTTTTCCTCCACCAAACAAGGGCATTTTCTATTTTTGTGAATTTTTTTAAGAATTAATAGAGTTTAATCCAATAAAATAATACTTAAACATTATTAAAAAATAAAATAAAAATAAAATGAAAATATAATAGGAACAACCATTAATGAGTCCCACAGGTTTCGAACCCGAGATATCCACCAAGGAAGAGAGCGAACCAACCATAAGGCCCAATGGGTGTTTTTTGAACGGGGAAGGAAACAATTATAATTCAACTTTATAATACTTCACCTTTTTCCCTCACCCACGTCTCCCACATTCTGCACCCATTTCCCCATGTCCTCCACACTTCTCTCATAGCGCCCACGGCTCCCACACCCACCACCCGCGTCCCCCATTCGCGCTCATTTCCCTCTCTCATATATTATACACCTCTCTCACGTTTCTCTCTCTCCCCCTCATCTCCCTGCGCGCCTTCCACGCATGGCAGCGCCACCGAGCCCGTGCACCAGGCCGAGCTCCTTCTTCTTCTCCACCTACTTCGAGCACAACCCTCTACCGCGTCACGCCCACAGCAGCCACGACAACACCAGGGCCCCTCTTCTTGGCTTACAGCCTGGCTGAGACCATCAACAACCCAAAGCCACGGCAACAGCCCCCAGCGACAGCCCTCTCCCCCTTGCCGTGCCCACTAGGGAGGCTCCCCTCTTTGGCTGAAACCAACACCCTGGAGACAGTCCCTACGCGCCCTTGGTCGTATTTCATCCCCACACCAAGCCTCCTGAACAGCCCCCCTCTCGGCCGAGCTCACGACCAAGCCACCAGCGCCTCTTTCCCCTCTCTTGGTTGACCTCCAGCAAGCGCGAGCAGCAACTCCGTGAGCCGTCCCTGGGGTACGTGACAACCCCCACGGTTTCCTCCTCCTTGCCGGAGCATCTTCCGTCACTCTCCGTCAACCTCCGCGGTGGCCGGACCCGAGCTTTGGACGCCCATGACGTGAGTATTTTCTTCTCCTTCTCTGTAATAATATGTTGCATGAAGTTGTTGGATAGGGTGTTAATATCTTATGTAGTTATAAATATGTTGGTGTTAGTTTAATGAGTGTTATCATTTTTGTGTGTTGTGTGTGGGTGCGTGGGTTAAATTGCTAACATGCCTGTGTGCGTGAGCATATAATTGGGAGTGTAGATGTGGGGATATACTTACATTTAAATGTGTGCAAATATAGGTGCATGATTTGTGTATGTTGTGTGTGTGATGGCATCTTCCGCCTCTCTGTGGGTCGCCGTCGATCGCCGTCGGCGAGCGAGAACACACCCACGTTCTTCCCGGCGAGATCCTCTATCCGTCGACATCCTCCGCGGCCTCCGTCCCCTCCGCCGGAGCCTCCGTCAGCTCGCCGCAAGTCACCACACATTATTATGTGAGTTTCCTCCTTTTTCTTTTCTCTATATGCTAATCTCATTTGTCAAGTTATGCGTGTAATTACGCATGCATGGATATTACTAATTGAACACACACACACACATATATGTATGTAGGTATTAATAGGTGTTTTATTGCATTAGTGTGTGTTAGTGTTTTGTGTGTGCGTATGGGCACATGAATGTTTGTATTTATGTATTATGATATGTGTGTGTGTTTTTATATATGTATAATTGCATGTGTTTAAAGGTGTATGTGTGTATGCATGTATGTTGAGTGTATAAGAGTGTACGCGTATCTACGTGGTGTGTATGTGTGTGCAGGTATGTATACCTGTATGTGCGTATACTGGTATTCGTGTGAGTTCATGTTTTGGATGCGTGTTGCAGCGTTGCGGACTCCTTTGTGCGATCCGAGCTCAGTAACAGAAGGCCTGGACTTGTTTCGGAATTGTGTTTGTTCTGAACCCGATACCATTGCGATTCAAAAATTGACCCATGGGATGATCTGTAGATTCATGTTAGTTCGTGCAGTGAAGACCAGACGGCAATTCGAATCCAAAACCACATCATTTCGTGTGAGTGTTTGCTCTTGTACCATTTTCTCTACTTACTGTTGTCAGGAGTGTTTATATGATACTTGCGTTATTACGTGAGACCATCTGTTTTACTTTATCAGTTTGATGACCTGTATCATTTCATGAGACATCAGAGACTGTTTTTGTAAGATCCCTAGCTAGTAATACAGTATTTTCATTTTTCTAAAAGTATTTATTTTGAATTACTGATTATTTTTAATTACTCAAGTTAATTTATTTCTCTCGTGATTATTATTGTTGAATATGCAAATTATTTTCAGATAGTATATGGTTCTTCCATTATTATTTATTGTTATTCTATTTAGTGTATCATTATTTATTACTAGTGCTCAGTAATTAATATTAGTGTTCTATTATTTTTGTATTACGAGTTGTTATTGGTATTATTAATACTATTATTTTGATTAGGTAATGTTGCTACTAATGTTGGATTATTATGTAGTGGTATATTTCCTTTCCCTTGACTTTTATTCATGCCTTCCCCTAGATCCTATACCCATTACTCTTTTATTCCATACCCATTCAACCCATTTGGATTCCATAACCCTTAACCCAATAGCATACCCTTTATCCTATCACACATTTACCTATTCGGATCCTAACCAAGTTACCTAGACCCAACCCAATACCACCCTACTATATAACCCTATTGATAACCTAACCCTAAACCTAATTATCAATCCCTAATTTAATCTTCTCCCAAACCCTCCCCTCAAGCAGCCGCACCTCTCCCCAATCCCAACTACCCCAGCCGCACAGCCCTTGCAGCCGCAATCCTGGATCTCCCCCTTTGGCTGCGCCTCCTTCAACCAGGCCGGCCATCTCCAGCAGCCGCCGTCTCCACATCAGGCCGGATCCCCTTCTCCTCTTCATCATCAGCCGAGTCCAACTCCATGGCCGAGCTTCCAACTCCATGGCCGAGCCCAGATCTGTACCAGATCCGCCAGCAGCACCTGCAGGCCAGACCGCTCTCTCCCTTGGACAGCCGCCCAGACATCCTCCATGGCCGCCCATCTCCTCCACCAGAACAGCCCTGGCGAGCCCCTCCCCTTGCTGCCCTGCTCCATGGCGCAGCGACAGATCCAACAGAGCAGCAGGCCGACCACGGCAGCGACTCGCCCGACGACGCGCACAGCAGATCCAGAACCAGACCAGCAGCGCAGGCAGCAGGCGAGCGGCGATTCCAGGCCCTTCCGGCGAGCGCGAGACCTCCAGATTGCAGCCAGGTCTTCCCCAGGACCCGGGCTACCGTCCTATGCAGTCCGACAGCGAAGAGCGGCGCCACAGCGACCGTAACGGCGACTCGCCCGGCAACGACCAGATTCCCCAAGGTGAGTGTATTCTCCTCTTCCTTTGATTTCCCGTATTTATGTATATTTGATTTAATCATGATCCTATTGTGTACATAGATTAAAGTAATGATTGTGCATGTTGATGTGTGCAAGAGAAGATACTTATACATATTTTATGGTGTGAGAGAGCGGGTATCAGTATGCACTGTTTCTGGCTGACAGAGGCTGATTAGTCGACTAATACCTGCTATTAGTCGACTAATAGCCCTGTTAGTCGACTAATATATGGCACTAGTCGACTAATCCTCCTTCCAGAATATGTTGAACTCTCTGTATCTCTGTTAGTCGACTAGTCTTACCTGTCAGTCGACTTGGCCTTGGTGTAGTCGACTTGGCCCACTTGATTAGTCGACTACACCATCCTCTAGTCGACTTGTATATACCCCTAGTCGACTAATTATTGGCTGACTGCTGTGTTTAGCTTCCTTATGGATTGTGGACTTTACCCTTGGGTTATGTGATGGATATAGATGGACTGTATGTGACTTCAAGAGATAGATGTTGGTGATAATGATTTGATCATGATAGATCTTAGATGCATGTACATGATATATTGTCGAGTGTTGGGATATCATAATTGATCTTAATGGAAGAGGGAATTGTGAAGCCTTATGAATCAGATATAGTTTGTCAGAGTGAGTAGACTAGTACTGATTATGGACATATGTTAGAACAACAACTATTGCATCTGATTACTCGATGTGTATTGGAACAAGATGATTATAGAACTATTGGAATATGAATTGGTTGTAATGACTTTGGATTGATCTGGGACTTATGATATTTATATTGGATGACGACCAGTTACTGAATATGACTTTATTAGTTAAGTTGTGCTAGAGATTGATGATGAGTTAGAGTTATCCAGAATATATATTCAGTTTATTGGAGCTTGACTTGCTTTGAGATGAGATTGACGTTGTTGGCATTTGGGATCTGTTAGATGACATGTTGTTAATGATGGGTACCAAGACGTAGATATTCTAGATTACATGTTGTTGAGGATGTTGACTAATTAAATATGATTTAGTATGTGTTGATTGATATTCTTTTATTGGTGATGATTCATTCAGATATTGTTGTTGACTTGTTACGATGTTCCTAGAGGATGTTCCCTATATAGATATGATTGTGGTGTGTGTTGACATATTGTTCTCGAAGATATACCTTATGATTCATTTGAGTATTGGCGTGGACTCGTTAAGATGTTAGAGACTGGATTACTTCAGTTAGTAGAGATTGAGTAATTGGGATAGTGATGTAGTTGATATTAATGATCTTGTACTTCGAATTTACCAGTTACCAGTTTATCACTTATTAGTAAGATTACTTGTTGTTGATTATATGATGTATCCAGAGTTTATAGCAGTTATCAGTTTATCAGTTGGCGAGACTGTTTGTTGATGATCATAAGATATGTACTTCTGAGTTATATGAGTTGGCAGAGATTTGTACTAGTTATAGTTGTTAGTGACACTAGTTGTTAGTGGCACTATTGTGTTAGTGGCACTATTGTGTTAGTGACACTATTGTGTTAGTGGCTATATCTCCAGTATTCTATTTCAGATGTCAGATATTAGTTGTCAGCTACTCAGTTGTCAGATATCATAGTTGTCAGATATCACAGTTGTTAGATATCACAGTTGTCGGATATCACTGTTATCAGTTGTCGGATTATCAGCTAGTGTTGACATCAGTAGTTGTTGGAGATATTGGTTACTACTACATGATATTAGTTGTCAGCTACTCAGTTGTCAGATATCATAGTTGTCAGATATCACAGTTGTTAGATATCACAGTTGTCGATATCACTGTTATCAGTTGTCGGATTATCAGCTAGTGTTGACATCAGTAGTTGTTGGAGATACAGTTACTATTACATATTAAATAACATTGATTGCTTATTAATAAAAGATATCATAACCCGGGAAAAGGGGTAATTGCCTGATGATGCATGTCGTGTATTTTGGAAGGATTCTTATGGTACCGAGTTGTGGGTTCCAACCATGGGGAACCAGGGTAGTACTGGCTACCCATTCAGTTGTCAGTTGTCAGGGCTACGCCCGGATTACGGCGCCACACTAGTTGTCTTTTCGTGTGGGGCTGTGGTCTTCAGTTGTCAGAGCCTTGCGGCTTGTCCTGGTTCAGTGCCAGGGGTGTTAGACCGTGGTACCGGGCATGCACGGTACTCTTCCAAAACACATGCACTACATTGGCAGGCAGTTACAACAACGATAACATTGTTTGATATGTGGGAAAACGGCTGTGGTATGGGACACAGCTAAGTACTACATTAGTTAGGTTAATAATAACCAATCAGACTAGTGACATAACTAGGTTACACACCTTGACATCAGCTATTAGTTTACATTTGTGATAGATGACTTTGATATCATTTGTTAGTTTACAGACGTGATAGTTTCTTATATCTTTGTTGATATTGATATCAGATATGCTTCAGTTCAGATGTTTATCATGTCATGATATTTAATTATCTTATATCTGCAGTTGTTTATCTGTTATTCAGTTGTGTTATATTTGCAGTTGCTCTTATTGTTATTTATGCACATGTTCTTATGCACGAGCTATTTCCCCTTTACACACACACTCACCATGGTCGCGTTCTGACGACCCTGAATTTGCACGTCCAGATATTGGACGATTGGTTTCCTTTGTGCAGGTGTTCGTTGAGACTGTACGTTTCGCGAATAGCTGGAGCTTCTCCCTATTCTATTCTGGTACTTTTATCTTTCTAGCCTTCGTATCATTTCCTGTTTCTTGTTATATCAGTTCAGCTGTTATTCCAGTCTTGATTCATATGATATCATGCGTGGTTGCTTATATGTGGTATTGCAGTATTCAGTATTCATTACAGTTGGGATTTATTATAGATTGTTTCGGGTTACTTAAGGCTTAGCGCGTATACGTGAGGTATTTTCCTTGCGTATATGCATCGCCGACTCATGTCGCGTCTCCGCTCCAGCGTATTTTGGGAAGCGGGGCGTGACAGGGTTTTCTTGGTATCAGAGCCTAGGTTTTCGACTTGCGATGTGAAATTTTGACTTTTGTTTCGCAGAGAGACCTAGCTCTTACCGGTAACTTGGAAACAAGCTATAGCTATGCTGCAATATACATATACTCTCCATTATGATATTGACTCCATTTGGAATTGGCCATCCTTCCTTTGAAAATTCTCATCTTTGATCTTTTGGTATCCTTGATTTCTACTCTATTTTGAGTGATCTGTATCTTCATCTTGTTTCTTGCCATCCTTCCCGATTCTATTCCTTGACTTTGTCTCTTGGGATTGGTTACTCCTTGCTGAAGCCGGTGGCGTGTATCAGAGTGCGCAGTGGAAGCATGGTGGATTTATGATGTACCGAAAAGCGACGTGGTGTTTGTTTGTCTTCTTCTTGATTTTTTTGGGATTCTTTTACCATTTCCTACTTTATTTGAATTTCGGGGACGAAATTTTTAATAAGGTGGGTAGAGTGTAAGATCCCTAGCTAGTAATACAGTATTTTCATTTTACTAAAAGTATTTATTTTGAATTACTGATTATTTTTAATTACTCAAGTTAATTTATTTCTCTCGTGATTATTATAGTTGAATATGCAAATTATTTTCAGATAGTATATGGTTCTTCCATTATTATTTATTGTTATTCTATTTAGTGTATCATTATTTATTACTAGTGCTCAGTAATTAATATTAGTGTTCTATTATTTTTGTATTACGAGTTGTTATTGGTATTATTAATACTATTATTTTGATTAGGTAATGTTGCTACTAATGTTGAATTATTATTTTGTAGTGGTATATTTCCTTTCCCTTGACTTTTATTCATGCCTTCCCCTGGATCCTATACCCATTACTCTTTTATTCCATACCCATTCAACCCATTTGGATTCCATAACCCTTAACCCAATAGCATACCCTTTATCCTATCACACATTTACCTATTCGGATCCTAACCAGGTTACCTAGACCCAACCCAATATCACCCTACTATATAACCCTATTGATAACCTAACCCTAAACCTATTATCAATCCCTAATTTAATCTTCTCCCAAACCCTCCCCTCAAGCAGCCGCACCTCTCCCCAATCCCAACTACCCCAGCCGCACAGCCCTTGCAGCCGCAATCCTGGATCTCCCCCTTTGGCTGCGCCTCCTCCAACCAGGCCGGCCATCTCCAGCAGCCGCCGTCTCCACATCAGGCCGGATCCCCTTCTCCTCTTCATCATCAGCCGAGTCCAACTCCATGGCCGAGCTTCCAACTCCATGGCCGAGCCCAGATCTGTACCAGATCCGCCAGCAGCACCTGCAGGCCAGACCGCTCTCTCCCTTGGACAACCGCCCAGACATCCTCCATGGCCGCCCATCTCCTCCACCAGAACAGCCCTGGCGAGCCCCTCCCCTTGCTGCCCTGCTCCATGGTGCAGCGACAGATCCAACAGAGCAGCAGGCCGACCACGGCAGCGACTCGCCCGACGACGCGCACAGCAGATCCAGAACCAGACCAGCAGCGCAGGCAGCGGGCGAGCGGCGATTCCAGTCCCTTCCGGCGAGCGCGAGACCTCCGATTGCAGCCAGGTCTTCCCCAGGACCCGGGCTACCGTCCTATGCAGTCCGACAGCGAAGAGCGGCGCCACAGCGACCGTAACGGCGACTCGCCCGGCAACGACCAGATTCCCCAAGGTGAGTGTATTCTCCTCTTCCTTTGATTCCCCGTATTTATGTATATTTGATTTAATCATGATCCTATTGTGTACATAGATTAAAGTAATGATTGTGCATGTTGATGTGTGCAAGAGAAGATACTTATACATATTTTATGGTGTGAGAGAGTGGGTATCAGTATGCACTGTTTCTGGCTGACAGAGGCTGATTAGTCGACTAATACCTGCTATTAGTCGACTAATAGCCCTGTTAGTCGACTAATATATGGCACTAGTCGACTAATCCTCCTTCCATAATATGTTGAACTCTCTGTATCTCTGTTAGTCGACTAGTCTTACCTGTCAGTCGACTTGGCCTTGGTGTAGTCGACTTGGCCCACTTGATTAGTCGACTACACCATCCTCTAGTCGACTTGTATATACCCCTAGTCGACTAATTATTGGCTGACTGCTGTGTTTAGCTTCCTTATGGATTGTGGACTTTACCCTTGGGTTATGTGATGGATATAGATGGACTGTATGTGACTTCAAGAGATAGATGTTGGTGATAATGATTTGATCATGATAGATCTTAGATGCATGTACATGATATATTGTCGAGTGTTGGGATATCATAATTGATCTTAATGGAAGAGGGAATTGTGAAGCCTTATGAATCAGATATAGTTTGTCAGAGTGAGTAGACTAGTACTGATTATGGACATATGTTAGAACAACAACTATTGCATCTGATTACTCGATGTGTATTGGAACAAGATGATTATAGAACTATTGGAATATGAATTGGTTGTAATGACTTTGGATTGATCTGGGACTTATGATATTTATATTGGATGACGACCAGTTACTGAATATGACTTTATTAGTTAAGTTGTGCTAGAGATTGATGATGAGTTAGAGTTATCCAGAATATATATTCCGTTTATTGGAGCTTGACTTGCTTTGAGATGAGATTGACGTTGTTGGCATTTGGGATCTGTTAGATGACATGTTGTTAATGATAGGTACCAAGACGTAGATATTCTAGATTACTTGTTGTTGAGGATGTTGACTAATTAAATATGATTCAGTATGTGTTGATTGATATTCTTTTATTGGTGATGATTCATTCAGATATTGTTGTTGACTTGTTACGATGTTCCTAGAGGATGTTCCCTATATAGATATGATTGTGGTGTGTGTTGACATATTATTCTCGAAGATATACCTTATGATTCATTTGAGTATTGGCGTGGACTCGTTAAGATGTTAGAGACTGGATTACTTCAGTTAGTAGAGATTGAGTAATTGGGATAGTGATGTAGTTGATATTAATGATCTTGTACTTCAGATTTACCAGTTACCAGTTTATCACTTATTAGTAAGATTACTTGTTGTTGATTATATGATGTATCCAGAGTTTATAGCAGTTATCAGTTTATCAGTTGGCGAGACTGTTTGTTGATGATCATAAGATATGTACTACAGAGTTATATGAGTTGGCAGAGATCTGTACTAGTTATAGTTGTTAGTGACACTAGTTGTCTGTGACACTATTGTGTTAGTGGCACTATTGTGTTAGTGGCACTATTGTGTTAGTGGCTATATCTCCAGTATTCTATTTCAGATGTCAGATATTAGTTGTCAGCTACTCAGTTGTCAGATATCATAGTTGTCAGATATCACAGTTGTTAGATATCACAGTTGTTGGATATCACTGTTATCAGTTGTCGGATTATCAGCTAGTGTTGACATCAGCAGTTGTTGGAGATATTGGTTACTACTACATGATATTAGTTGTCAGCTACTCAGTTGTCAGATATCATAGTTGTCAGATATCACAGTTGTTAGATATCACAGTTGTCGGATATCACTGTTATCAGTTGTCGGATTATCAGCTAGTGTTGACATCAGTAGTTGTTGGAGATACAGTTACTATTACATATTAAATAACATTGATTGCTTATTAATAAAAGATATCATAACCCGGGGAAAAGGGGTAATTGCCTGATGATGCATGTCGTGTATTTTGGAAGGATTCTTATGGTACCGAGTTGTGGGTTCCAACCATGGGGAACCAGGGTAGTACTGGCTACCCATTCAGTTGTCAGTTGTCAGGGCTACGCCCGGATTACGGCGCCACACTAGTTGTCTTTTCGTGTGGGGCTGTGGTCTTCAGTTGTCAGAGCCTTGCGGCTTGTCCTGTTTCAGTGCCAGGGGTGTTAGACCGTGGTACCGGGCATGCACGGTACTCTTCCAAAACACATGCACTACATTGGCAGGCAGTTACAACAACGATAACATTGTTTGATATGTGGGAAAACGGCTGTAGTATGGGACACAGCTAAGTACTACATTAGTTAGGTTAATAATAACCAATCAGACTAGTGACATATCTAGGTTACACACCTTGACATCAGCTATTAGTTTACATTTGTGATAGATGACTTTGATATCATTTGTTAGTTTACAGACGTGATAGTTGTCTTATATCTTTGTTGATATTGATATCAGATATGCTTCAGTTCAGATGTTTATCATGTCATGATATTTAATTATCTTATATCTACAGTTGTTTATCTGTTATTCAGTTGTGTTATATTTGCAGTTGCTCTTATTATTATTTATGCACATGTTCTTATGCACGAGCTATTTCCCCTTTACACACACACTCACCATGGTCGCGTTCTGACGACCCTGGATTTGCACGTCCAGATATTGGACGATTGGTTTCCTTTGTGCAGGTGTTCGTTGAGGCTGTACGTTTCGCGAATAGCTGGAGCTTCTCCCTATTCTATTCTGGTACTTTTATCTTTCTAGCCTTCGTATCATTTCCTGTTTCTTGTTATATCAGTTCAACTGTTATTCCAGTCTTGATTCATATGATATCATGCGTGGTTGCTTATATGTGGTATTGCAGTATTCAGTATTCATTACAGTTGAGATTTATTATAGCTTGTTTCGGGTTACTTAAGGCTTAGCGCGTATACGTGAGGTATTTTTCTTGCGTATATGCATCACCGACTCATGTCGCGTCTCCGCTCCAGCGTATTTTGGGAAGCGGGGCGTGACAGTTTTCCTTATTTATCTAGTTGACATGAGCATCTTTTGGTGTCATTTCATGTGTTAGAAATTCGCCATCATTGGTTAGGCTTGGTATTTGATATACATAGACCGGACTTGATCTTGTAACTGGCCTAGTTGTGATAAATCTTAGAAATATAAATTTATTGATCTAGAGGTTGTTTAGTTTGTGATTGATGTTAGAGATTCATATTTTATATATAGTGTTTATTGACCGTTGTTGGTGTATTCCGACCGGCACTCTTTTGGATGTTGAGGACAAGTAGGTGTGGCATTACTTTATCGATGGACTGACTGATACATGAATTGATATGGATTTAGTCAGACAGAGAGTTGACCCATGATATATTTTTACATTGGATCTTGATCTGTTTATATAGGAGTTGATCTTGATAGATTGTCATTATGTGTTGTGTATGTCTTACCCTTGATATAGATATGTAACATGATGTTGGTTTTAGGTTATTGAAACAAAGAATTTTAGACTTATCCTTATTATATTGATTAAGTACTGATGATCTTATTGACGTTGGATACTAGATGTAGAGATGATCTAGATTTTTTATTGATTGAGGATGTTACCCTCCTTAGCTATGAGCTTGATTATAGTTGGATGAATCTGGTTTTGAGGATGTTTCCATTCTTTACTTGTGATCTTGGCATTCGTTATGTTAGTTGATTTCGAGGATACCAATAGACTGCTATTTATTGTTGTTACCTAGTGATAGAGATAGATTATTGTGAGAGTGAATTCACCGATATCGGTGATATTATATTGAAACACCCTGTTCTCTGGATACGTACCCAGATACGTGTCCTAATTTTTTTGATAGTATTGTTTTAATTTTCTTCTAGTATTTATTTTTAAGTTGTGATTTCTCATATTTTTGGTATCGGATCTCGATTCTCAGTCTCAGAGTCATCCTTGACTCGGACCGGGAACCCGATACCAGCCTGTAACCCGATTTGACCTTTCTGATAATCCGATTTGACCAATTTAAGTTTCAGATACTGTTTTCTAATATTTTAGATTTCTCATGATTTTCTAAAATTTTTTAGAATTTTTCTGCAAAATTTCCAAAACTGACGTTGGTCGGCATCGCTGACCGATTCTCGGATTTTTAGTTTTCAAACGGGATTAAATTTTCAAAAATAGATTTCATGTTACTTCTTACAATTTTATTTTCTATCTAATACATTTTTTGAGATTTTTTATAAATTTATCAAAATTTCACCGATTCTGGTGTCGGCCGGTATCGCTGGAAAATTCCAGGATTTTTAATTTGAAATTTAGATTGAATTTATTCATCCAATTTCATCGAGCATCTTAAAATAATATTTACTATTGTTGAGAATTTGTCGGAACGTTTCTGAAACAGTCAAATTTGCCCTATTAAAATAATAATATTATTTACCGCTCTTTTCTTTTCTTACTTTTTCCTTCTCCACTCCCCTACTTTATACTCCCAGGTATTTTAATAAATAAATAAATTAATAATAATTTTTTTAACTATTTTATTTTCTTTTTCCTTATTTATTCCCTTTTCCTTTACTTTTCTTTCTTTTTCTTTCTTTCTTTTCTTTCCCCACACTCCCCTCCGTACCCTGTGCGCCCCCTTCACAGCCGCAGTCACAACCGCCGCCTGTAGCAGCCCTGAGCTGCTGCTGCAGCCCCTCTCCCCCTATCCCATTCCATCATCACTTCTCTTCTCTTCTCTATTAAACCCTTCATCTTCCTTTTCCTTTTCATTCCAATTTCATTTTAACTCCTTCAACTAAACAAAAACCAAAACTCACTCTCTTCAACTCCACCGCCGCCTCCAACATCACCACCACCGTCGCCGCCCCTAGGCCGGCGCCGCACCACCTCACACCCCCCCACTTCCTTCTCCACTTCCATCATCCCCAAACATCACTCCACCATCTCCAATTTCATCCAAACCCACCACCACCACTTCATCTTCTTCCCTAAAATTTCCTACCAAAGCACCTCCTTCTCCACTTTCAACCCCTCAATCATCACCTCCTCCTCCTCCTCTAACTCCCCACCACCTCCAACAACCACCACAACCTCCATAACCACCACCACCATCAACTACCACCACCAACTCCTCCACCAAACAATAACCAAACAACCAAAACCACCAACCTCCTTCCCTCCCCCGGCGGTGGGCCGGCCGCCCCCTCCCCCTCCATTTCTCTTTATTTTTCTTTCCTTCTTTATTTCCTTCTTTCTTTTCCTTTCTTCTTTCTTTCTTTTATTCATTCCAAATATAACCATTTTAATCCCTTCCCTAAATACCCTCCACCTCTCCCCCAAGTTACTTCCCTATAATTACAATCATACCCCTCCCTTTTTATTCCTATTTTCTCTTTTAAAAATACCCTATTCACTCTCTCTCTCTCTTTTTCTCCCCCCTCTTCCTACAACCTTCTCTCTCCCCTCCCCCTCTCTCTCCCCCCTCTTTCCTCTCTCATTCCTTCTCTAATATATTTATAATATATATATTTATATATTTTAAGGGCTAGTGGCTTGCTCACACATGTTAGCGGATTTCTCGGACTTTTTTTCGGTATTTCGTTCCGATATTAGGCGAGTACAGTTTCTTTTGAACATGCATCTATTTTATCATTATGCGAGTATATTTCTTGCTTTATTACCATCGTTCCATGTCTAATAATTATTATCTTGCTTTTAATATATGATATCTCTTTATGCAAGTTAGTATATGTTATATAAATGATTATCATGCTTCATAAATAGCTTCCGGCCATTATTATACTTTGTTGAACCGGTATTATACTGGTATGTCTAGATCTGCTCCCGCTTTACTCGGCTTCACATAGCTAATTAAAAGATAAATTTATTATTATTATAAAAATAATTGTGAAGAGTTTAAAATGTTTATACCGTTCTCCTGTACCTTGTTATGTGACCGGTTGATACCTGATATTTGTTGTTGTGACTCTCACCGACTATTAGTGACCTGACCCTAACATGTATACACCTGATACTTGCCATGCCATACTTCACACTTGATATCTGACACCGGTACTTACCATGCTATACTTATTGTTTGATATCTAATACTGGTACTTGTCATGCTATACTTATTATTTGATATCTGATACCGGTACTTGTCATGCTATACTTATTACTTGATATCTGACACCGGTACTTGCCATGCTATACTTATCGCCTGATACCTGACACCTGATATAATAACACTTGACATTTGACATGCTATCACCCGGTACTGGTACACTTGACCTGATATTGTGGCACCTATATTATATTTCATATTCATGACTATTACTTTTACAGGGACTTGGCATGATTATTATACTGTTACCAGATATTTGGTACTCCTGAACTCCTGTACTCCTGAACTCCTGTATTCCTGAACCCCTGAAAAAGGGTGACTCCTGATATTATACTCCTGATATTATACTCCTGTTAATTCCCGTAGTTGGATAATCATGGTTATACTGTATACACTTGTGGATATTATCTTTGGTCAATTCATATATGTATAATAAAAATACTCAACTTACGCTGGGGTGGGGGAAACTGATGGAAACCGGTATGATGTCATATTTATAATGGTGATATTTTTGAAGTGTCGTGTGGGGCACGTAATGATAAGTCCCCAGAAGCAGTAGCCTGAATCTGAAGTGTCATGTGGGGTGCGTAATGATAAGTCCCCGGAAGCAGTAGCTTGTACTCCTGAGTCAGTCCCGGGCAGAGACGGGACCCACTACAAATATGAGCCATCAGATTAATCAGTTTCCAAATAATAACTCGTCTTATTCATAAGTGGATGTATGTGTGCCGGTAGCACATACAAAAGCATATGAATCGGATGAATAACATAAAACAATCAAACAGTAATAATATTAGGAACGTGTGATATTTGATCTCTCCTTTGTTCGGGTCCTGGTACTCACATATTAGACTCGGGTAAGTTCTACAGAGTGTGAACTCTAGTATGGACTATCGGCGATGTGAGGCGCTGGTAGAGGGCGATTGTGTAGGTACACTTAGAGGGGGGTGTATAGGTGTACCGCTAATCTAATGAATAAAATGCGGAATTTAAAAACTAAATTGCAACACACTTAATGTAACCAACGAGTGTAGCCGAATTCCCGGTGAAGGGCTCTGGACTAACTCCTCTTGATTCCTCTGAATAAGAGTTGAGGTGTTATATGAAGCTCTTGTGGTTAAACACAAGTCAGGCACACACAAACAACACAAGCATATATATGATATGGCAATATGATGCAATGCTCAAAGTAATAGAGAGAGTTAGAGTCAATGGATCAAACGCAAACACCAAGATTTGTTTCGAGGTTCGAGCCACTGCTCTACGTCCCCGCCTTCACACAGAAAGATTTCCAATCCACTAACTTGTCCACACAGGACTCCCACACATGGAACCTCCACTGAGGATTGGGGCAATACAATAACGGGAGTACACAACTCCTCTCTCAACCAATACAACCTCTCACTAGAGGCAACACAAACACCACCTCACACAAGAGGGGTAGGCACTTAGCCAATACAAAACAATCACCTCACACTTGAGGGATTCCAACACAAACTCCACCTCTCACTAGAGGGAGCCAAACACCAATCTCCACCTCTCACTAGAGGGAGCCAACCACCACTCCAAAATCAACCTCTACACAAGAGGGATACCACAAATAAGGAGGGTTAACAACTAGGTGATCACAAAGACAACAAACAATCTTTTTCCACAAAAACAAAGATCCTAATAGATAGGATAGAATGATATGGCTCAAGTGTGGAAAACAAAGTGTTTTTAACAGAGAAAATCACTTGGGAAAATCTCCAAATAGATATAGAATTTTTAGATCAAAAATCAATTCCCAAAAGACTATTTTCTTTGAATTTTCAAACACTTTAAAAACAAATAGAGATCAAGAATTTTGAACCCAAAACTTTTTGCTGAAAACACTAAAAGAGTGTGAAATTTTTCTCCTTGAAAATCTTAACCAAAACAGCTTTCAAAATGGGGTATAAATAGCCCCCAAAAGAATTCTTCCCGTTGGCAGCAGAAAGGTCAAAATTGACCTTCTGGTCGACCGGCCAACGGTCAAATTTCTGACCGTTAAGCCTTCCGGTCGACCGCCCGCTCGACCGGGCCCTGAACTAGAGAGCAACGGCTCTCTGGCCGGTCGACCGCCCGATTGACCGGGGCAACCCGAGAGTGGGTTGCCTTCAGTCGGTCGACCGCTCGGTCGACCAGCCAAATGATATGGCCTTGTGCACATTCTTGTGCACGTCCGGTCGACCGCTACGGTCGACCGACTCCTGATCCGGTCGACCGTTCCGGTCGACCGCCAGAGCCTGGCAGGTTAAAATCAGGATTTAAAACTTAGGTTTTTAATTACTAAATAAATCCCATAAAATCTCTAAAAATTCACAAAAATAGTTTTAGTATAATACTTTGATATACAAACATGTGTGAAAAAAATTCAACACATATTTCAAACAATTTGAACCATTTTTGTGTTAAGAAAATTTTGCCGAAAACCAAAATCCGTATTTTCCAAAACTTGAATTTTTGAATTGAAAATACGTTTTGTCCAAAACTCATCCAAATACAAAAACATGATATGAAACAACTTTTTAGGCGTGTAGTATATGGATATAATCCAATATACATGAAATAGATATATATCAATGTTTTTGACTTTAAATCCAAAAATACGTTTTGTTAAAATACCAAAACACCAAACTCATGAAATAGACTATCAAACTAAGTTTGTTTAAATACTTGAAGCATACATGTATATAGAACATATCTAATATACATAAAATCATGTAAACTTGTTTTGATACTATCTATTCATGAAAACCAAGATCGGTTAAACCAAAACCGAAAACCAAAACATGAAACTTAAACAAGTGTGTGTGTTGTGAACTTGAGCATATCACACTATCTAGTCTTTACAAATGGATCTAAAACATAAACTAAGCTATGTACCGAGGTCTTCTTGTAGAGCTCCGTCTCCAAGTCGACTCGATCCAAACCGTGATCCACCGAGCTTGACTCCTACGAGTGCTAGGTATGAACATTGACGCTCGGGCTCTTGAATCACCTTGTGAGAAGCTCTAACACACCTTTGTTGAAGCTAATCACCTACTAATATCTTGATTGGAGATCTGAAACTAAACATCACAAGATTATTAGTAAACATTACTACATGAGTTAATCATCATCAAAACTAGAGTGGAAGGCCTCTGGGCCAACAATCTCCCCCTTTTTGATGATGACAAAACTCATGGAGTTATATATGCATGGATTAAAGTTAAGCTTCAAAGAAGCTCCCCCTTAACTCATGCGTAGCAATAAACAAATAGATATACAATGAATATTAAACATGAAAGTGCAAAGACATGCATAAAATAAGCTTTTGATACTAAATAAAAAACATAATCTTGATACCAAATATGAAATGCATCAACATGCATAAAAACAAGCTCTTGATACCAAAATAAATTATTTCTTCTTTTCATAAACATGTTCTTAAAATAATGTTTTTGATACCAATAAAAAAACAAACTATGTATAAAAAACAAACTATATTTCTAGATACTAGTATTCATGCTCTTGATACCAATATCAACAAAACATAGAACAAAATCTCTTGATACCTATATGAAAACATGCATAACAATAAAACATGCATATAAACTCAAATACTTCTCCCCCTTTTTGTCAATCATCAACAAAGGGGTGAAAGAAAATAATAAACATATTTTCCCCCTTTTTTTGTCCGAAACAAAAAAAATATACTCCAAGGGGTGAAATCAAAACCAACATGATATCAATTAAAAATATATCAATGTAGTGCATTATGATACCAATTGTAAGTGAACACATAGGTAAACCAACAAAAATTTTGAGAAATGCCAATTGAAAGTAAATGAGGCATTGAAAACAAATCTTGAAGAAACCAATCAAAATTTTGATACCAAAATGAAAGATATATAGATAATCTTGATTACCAAATTGTAAGTAAACAAAAAAAATCTTGATACCAATTGTAGGTAAAAAAAAATCTTGATACCAATTTTAAAAATTAGTACCAATTGAAAATATTATCTATATGACTGCATCTTTCATTTAGATATTAATTTGAAAAACATAACCCAATGGTAAGATATTTTTCATTTACCAATAGTAAGTATTTTTTATTTTGAGCATATGATACCAAATTAAAATCAATATTAATTTTTCAATCATTCTTCATCATCAAGTATGGGAGTGGAAAACCAAAGGTAAACAAAACCAATTGAAAGATGAAATACGAGTTTTCTCCCCCTTTATGAAATACCAAATAAGATGATGCATAAGCTTGTATAAGGATACCAATTGACAACGAATCAATTGAAATATGATATGCATTTAAGAAATCAAGCTTAGCATAATCAAAATTTGTGCTAAAAAATATAGAGATATAATAAGCACAAATAAAGCATATATATATGTATGAAAAATTAAATACCAATCAAAATTGATACTATTGAAGTGTAAGCATACATATATAAAAACATATATGAGTATACAAAAAGAATATCAATATTGATACCAATTGAAAAAATCCAATGATACCAGTTGAAACAATAATTAGAAACAAGTGTATAACTCATATTACCTACCACTCATTTCATGCACATGTTTTAAATGAATTTTCAATAAAGAGCATACAAGGCATGGTCGCCCAACCAACCGCCCTTTAAATGGGTAGGGGTTTTCAAAAATAAGTTTGAAAATAAAGTATGTTTGAAAAACTCTACCATATTGAAGAATACGAACTAGTTATATGAAAAATTTGTAAACTAGTACGAAATCCTTCAAGCAAGGAATAAAACAAAATTATATTTCATGAAAAACATGTAGATCACATGATCACCAAACACTCAAAAAAAAAACTATATAGCACAAATTGTACTCATGAAAACAAAATCATGAGAAAACATCAATTAAGGTGAGTGTACAAGTGTTATGTGAAACACATTATCTTGAAAATAGACAATCAAGCTCAAAATTCCTTAAAACATGAAAATCATCAAAACTAGAATCCTTCAAGGTATATGTATGTCATGTACAAACTAAAATATACATACATATCCAAATATAAACGAGTCCACAAAAGTATATGCATGAAGGCAAGTGGCTCAAGGATGTATATGTATAGCTATTAATTTGGACAAAATAGATATATACATGAAGTTAAACATAAACATGAAAAACATGTAATAAATGGGAATACAAGTCAAAATGTTTGAATCATCAAAACTAGACTATACTAGTACATCTAATGGGTACAAATGAGCGTTCAAGCACAAACATATAATAGTCTATTTGTGGCTCACTAGTTGTACTAATATATATCCTAGTTTTAATGAAAACTAACATTCAAACAAGTAATCAAAACATGAAGCATTGAAATCATAAACAAAACTCATATGATCATTATGGTAAATGTATATGCATTAGATCTATGATATACATGATAGCTAAAACATGGAGAGAACACAAAATATAGGTCCATATTAAACATGGGTGATCTCAAATACTAATCATGCATACCACAAGTCTAATAATCATGACATTTAACATACTAATCATGAAACATCAAAACATGCTAAAAATGATATGTAAAGCATGTAAACAATAAATGAGGAGAAAGAGATCGTTACCAAAACCATGAGGGCAACTCTCCATATCTCCAAAACAAGGTGGTCCTTCCCACCAAACTCCCCTTGAAAGTGATGCATCCAAATTGTCCTCTTTAAGCTCGGAACGCATTCACCTCAAGGCACCATCGCTCTCACGTCATGCGAGAGCCCACACATACATCAAATAGCATAGGGGTGGTCTTTGGTACCCATACTCTTTTGGGTCCATGGGGGTTAGTTCCTTTCCTAACCCAAACAAACTTAGTTGCTAAATTTGAATCATGTATACGATCATAACAAAATTTAGCAAGGTGGCCCTTACGTCCACAATGTGTACAAGTGTACACATGAGCATACATAGTGTTGTGTACATGAACGTGCGAAGCATGTGTATGCCGTGTATGGTGTGCATGCATAGAAGGAACCTTTTTCTTTCGAAACATGGATTCCAAGCGTGTGGTTCAAAGCACAATGGCTCAAAGTGGAGCCCAAACAATCCACACTCTTCTTTAACAAACAAATCTCTTTATTAATCCTAGAAGAAGAGGTGCATGCAATAGGTGAGCTAGGTGAAGCTACACTAGCATGACAAACATGAGAATCTATATCATTTTTTAAAACAATATTCTTCTTAGAAACCAAATCTAATTCTTTTGAAATAGAAATAATTTTGTTTTTCAAAGAATCATTTTCTTTTAAAACAAAATCAACTTTTGAAGACAAGTTTTCATTTTTCTTCAAAATATCATTACAATTATTTTTATTTTTCAAAAATTCATTTTCTTTTAGGGCAAGATCTAGTTTAGATTTCAATGAATCCCTTTCATTAGAAATCTCCACTTTCTCTTGCAAAATCAAATCTAGTTTTGAAGATAAATCCTTATTTTCTTTGTTAAGTTCAAAACTCTTCTTTTTCAAAAGATTATATTTTTCTAATAATTTTTCACATACAATAGATAGTTCTTCATTCAAGGCATTGGCATCATATATTCATTAGAAGAACTAGCACAATCATCATCTAATTGAGATTCTGAATATACCTCAAGGGAGTCATTCCCTTGGACCATGTAGCATTGTTGCTCGGATTCTCCACTAGATTCATCCTCCGTTTGGATTGGCAATTGAAGCTTGGAGGAGGTCAACGTGTTCCACACTGCAAAGGCGGAATCACAGTTAGAAATAATAGAAAGATATTCTTTATTAAGCATGCTTCTAAGTGCCTCAAGGGCTTGTGAATTGGCCTCTATATGCTTGCTATTACCAAGATAAGATCTCTTGGTAGCGGCAAGAAAAACATGCAAGCCTAGGGTTTTCAAATACATGGACATCCTAAATTTCTACATGTCAATGTTGGAGACATCAAACATGAGAGGTGTCAAGCAATCCCTGAGTGTGTGTAAACAAGATAAGTGTGCAAATGCAAATGATAGATTAGCAAAACCAAGATCACATTCCTAGGTGGTTAAACCAAATATCAGGAGCGTAGGCTCTGATACCAATTGTAGGTACACCTAGAGGGGGGGTGAATAGGTGTACCGCTAATCTAATGAACAAAATGCGGAATTTAAAAACTAAATTGCAACACACTTAATGTAACCAACAAGTGTAGCCGAATTCCCGGTGAAGGGCTCTGGACTAACTCCTCTTGATTCCTCTGAATAAGAGTTGAGGTGCTATATGAAGCTCTCGTAGTTAAACACAAGTCAGGCACACACAAACAACACAAGCATATATATGATATGGCAATATGATGCAATGCTCAAAGTAATAGAGAGAGTTAGAGTCAATGGATCAAACGCAAACACCAAGATTTGTTTCGAGGTTCGAGCCACTGCTCTACGTCCCCGCCTTCACACAGAAGGATTTCCAATCCACTAACTTGTCCACACAGGACTCCCACACAGGGAACCTCCATTGAGGATTTGGGGCAATACAATAACGGGAGTACACAACTCCTCTCTCAACCAATACAACCTCTCACTAGAGGCAACACAAATACCACCTAACACAAGAGGGGTAGGCACTTAGCCAATACAAAATAATCACCTCACACTTGAGGGATTCCAACACAAACTCCACCTCTCACTAGAGGGAGCCAAACACCAATCTCCACCTCTCACTAGAGGGAGCCAACCACCACTCCAAAATCAGCCTCTACACAAGAGGGATACCACAAATAAGGAGGGTTAACAACTAGGTGATCACAAAGACCACAAACAATCTTTTCCCACAAAACTAAAGATCCTAATAGATAGGATAGAATAATATGGCTCAAGTGTGGAAAACAAAGTGTTTTTAACAAAGAAAATCACTTGGAAAAATCTCCAAATAGATATAGAATTTTTAGATCAAAAACCAATTCCCAAAAGACTATTTTTTTTGAATTTTCAAACACTTTAAAAACAAATAGAGATCAAGAATTTTGAACCCAAAACTTTTTGCTGAAAATACTAAAAGAGTATGAAATTTTTCTCCTTGAAAATCTTAACCAAAACAGCTCTCAAAATGGGGTATAAATAGCCCCCAAAAGAATTCTGCCCGTTGGCAGCAGAAAGGTCAAAATTGACCTTCCGGTCAACCGGCCGGTCGACCGGCCAACGGTCAACTTTCTGACCGTTGAGCCTTCTGGTCGACCGCCCGTCGACCGGGCCCTGAACCAGAGAGCAACGGCTCTCTGGCCGGTCGACCGCCCGGTCGACCGGGGCAACCCGAGAGTGGGTTGCCTTCAGTCGGTCGACCGGCCAACTGATATGGCCCTGTGCACGTTCTTGTGCACGTCCGGTCGACCGCTACGGTCGACCGGCTCCTGGTCCGGTCGATCGTTCCGGTCGATCGCCCGAGCCTGGCAGGTTAAAATCAGGATTTAAAACTTGGGTTTTTAATTACTAAATAAATCCCATAAAATCTCTAAAAATCCACAAAAATAGTTTTAGTATAATACTTTGATATACAAACATGTGTGAAAAAAATTCAACACATATTTCAAACAATTTGAACCATTTTTGTGTTAAGAAAATTTTGTCAAAAACCAAAATCCGTATTTTCCAAAACTTGAATTTTTGTATTGAAAATACGTTTTGTCCAAAACTCATCCAAATACAAAAACATGATATGAAACAACTTTTTAGGCATGTAGTATATGGATATAATCCAATATACATGAAATAGATATATATCAATGTTTTTGACTTTAAATCCAAAAATACGTTTTGTTAAAATACCAAAACA
This sequence comes from Agave tequilana, assembly GCA_038442645.1. NCBI lineage: Eukaryota > Viridiplantae > Streptophyta > Magnoliopsida > Asparagales > Asparagaceae > Agave > Agave tequilana. Next base: position 110,447 of record JAVJIF010012157.1, on the reverse strand, counting down.
CCAAACTCATGAAATAGACTATCAAACTAAGTTTGTTTAAATACTTGAAGCATACATGTATATAGAACATATCTAATATACATAAAATCATGTAAACTTGTTTTGATACTATCTATTCATGAAAACCAAGATCGGTTAAACCAAAACCAAAACATGAAACTTAAACAAGTGTGTGTGTTGTGAACTTGAGCATATCACACTATCTAGTCTTTACAAATGGATATAAAACATAAACTAAACTATGTACCGAGGTCTTCTTGTAGGGCTCCGTCTCCAAGTCGAATCGATCCAAACCGTGATTCACCGAGCTTGACTCCAACGAGTGCTAGGTATGAACATTGACGCTCGGGCTCTTGAATCACCTTGTGAGAAGCTCCAACACACCTTTGTTGAAGTTAATCACCTACTAATATCTTGATTGGAGATCTGAAACTAAACATCATAAGATTATTAGTAAACATAACTACATGAGTTAATCATCATCAAAACTAGAGTGGAAGGCCTCTGGGCCAATAGATTGAAATATCAAACGATACTGATTATTATTATTGGATAACTTAAAATACAACACACATTTATATTCTCCAGTTATAGCATTATGCTATGAGTTGACACCCTACCTTATGACATATGATTTATGTGACACAATGATTAATACTGACACACTCTAGTTCTGTTATTCTTAGGGTAACTCAAGTTGTATAAATTCAGATGATGGTGACATGAGATATGTGGTATATAGATGAGGGTTTCCTTGTTTGGATTATCCCCTTGCCGTATCTGTCCCGTGAATCCATAATCTGAGCTTGTACAACTAGTTTTGTCCATACTTATATTTATCATATTTAACTTATTTACCGCATGTTTATATGTACCTATGCTCTTCATACTGCCTTCTATGCATATTTTTAGTTTCAGATTCACCGATATACATGATTTACTGTCGTTCTTTTAATTTTTCTTATGTTACTTGTAATTGCTTGTACCTGTACGCCTGGACCACATCACTTGATCATGTACACGTGTGCCTATTATGCACGCCATTTGGCTTTATTATATATACTCGCTGGAGTTGTTAATAACCCTAAATTTTCATGTCCAGATCCTAGAGACTGGACCTTGGTGGCCTTGTTAGCTGATCAGAGTACGCAGCAGATTCTTCCGTGACGATCGGAGCGTAGCAGAAGCTTGGATCATCGCCATAACTCTTCCTCCCAGTTTCTCTTCTGTTTGGTTCTCGAGACCCCTCTTGCTACTCGTGAGCACCTATCAGCTTATGTATATCTCTTCATATGATGTACTTTTGTATTTTCTGGTGATGTAATATTCCTGTAATATTGTATCACTCTCTGTGATAACCATGTACTTGTACTTTTCTGTTAGAATGTATATTACCACTGTACTTCTGCACTCTGGTTCTTGCCTATACTGATGCTTAGCGTATATATGTGAGGGTGTTTCAACCTACGTATATAAGTCGCAGTGACGTTTCCATACCCGCTAGACCAAGGCGTCACATATATATTCAGAGTTTGATAGCTTTTACTATTTGATCTCTGTTATTGGTGACTTGAGGATTAATGTCTAGACTTGTTCTATAATATTCATGTTACTGAAAGTTACTGGGAAAACATCGTTAGACCGTAACACTCAGTACAGCTCTATTCATCATTTACTCAATTAATATTACTATACTGTACTGTTATCGCTACTGTCACCGCATCGTCCCAGTATTATAGGTAACATGAATATTGACTGATTATACTGAATTAAATAATAACGTAAAAAAATGACAACTTACACTGGGATTGAGAACATTGATGGAGGAGACAATATCTGTATTTTGGGTGGACCTAGGATACAGGTTGCGCAGCCGAAATGAGGGTTCTACTGCAGGGTTCCCGGGGATGACTGACATCCATCTGATATTACTGTTACTGTTACTGTTACTGAGTACCTAGCGGTACGGGCCTGGTTCAGTGCCAGGCATCTGTGGCCATGGTCCCGGGTATGTACGAGACCCACTTAAAGCATAGACAATGTCTCCAACAATCAGTTTTAGTAACTTAGGACCCTGATTGACACGTGTGGTAGGCGTAGTATGGGATGTGTCTACTGCATATGGAAATTGGTGATTGCTGACATAATTAATAACAAAACCGAAATCTTACATTGACATTGTAGACCGAACTTGATATATATGACTTGTAGATTAAACTTGACATGTATGCCTGATTGTAGATATCTGATAATACCAATGAACTGACTGTAAAACCTGACACCCGATTGGACATCTAGTTTGTGCTGACTGGTTTTATTACCTTCTATTCATGTTTTATATCTTATTTCTGTTTTATTCCAGTATATGTTTCATAGTCTGCTCATATTTATATTTGTATGCCTTTCTCTTTTTCTCCTACACATTCACTAGGAGTTCTGACTCCCTAGATCTGCATATCCAGATCCAGGGCTATTTATTGTTAACCAGGTATTCGGAGAGGATCACATGTACCTTGAGGAGCTGGAGTCTCTCTCTTCCTGATTATCGGTATCCATGGTCTTTTATTCATATATCGCATCCAGTCACATTTCTTATTCTTATTCATTTGCTATCATTGTGTTAGATTTTATATGTATTATTGCAGTGATTTGATTTATGGTAGAGATTTTATAACTTGTTCAGGTTACTTTAGACTTAGCGTGTATACGTGGGGTATTCTCATCGCGTATGTACGTCGCCGACTCTTGTCGCGACTCCGTTTTTCCATATTTTGGGAAGCGGGGCGTGACAACTTTGATCTTAAAAATCAATATCAAACCTTGGTGGGTGTGGGTGTGTGTGTGTTTGTGAGCTTGAGCAATCAATTAAAATCTAAAACTTTACAAGAATCTAAACAACCATACAAACATGAGTTTTCTTTTAGATATAATCTTCCTTTTAATCTTGACTCAATCAAACGTAATTCTTGTTGAGTTAGACTCCTTCTTAAATGCTAAATGCGATTTTTAAGTTTGAGCTCTTGAATCAACCTCGTGTTAGCTTCAAAACTTGACTTTAAGTCTTTTAAAGAAGCTAAACACTATCTATGATTTTGATTAAACTTAAAACTTATATATTACAAGATCATTAGTAATTATAACTACATGAGTTGATTATTATCAAAACTAGAGTGATGTCTCTTTGGCTAACAATCTCCCCCTTTTTGATGATGACAAAGCTCATAGGAGAGAAAGAAGGAAAGAAGAAGAAGAGAAAGAAGAAAGAAAGGAAAAGAAAGAAAAAAGAAAAAGAAAAAAGAAAAGAAAAGAAAGAGAAAGATGGGATCGAGGTGATGGGCAGGTGGCCCTCGTGGGTGCCGTAGGTTTGGGGGGAAAGAAAAGAAATAAAGAAGGTAAAGATCACAAAATAAATAATATTATTATATTATCAAGAAATATTAACCATTCCAGAAAAATCCACAAAAATACACAGAAATAGAAAACATCACTCTAAGGAATAATATGAAATCGGTTTTAGAAATAAAATTCTATTTTCAAATTAAAAATTCTAGAATCTCCAAGCGACACCGGTTGACACCAAATCCGGCCAAATTCTGATAAATTCAGAAAAATCTCAAAAAATATACTAAAGAAGGAAATATGATTTTAAAAATTAATATGAAAGTAGAATCTAGAAATTCAATCCCGATTGTAAATTAAAAATCCTGGAATCGACTAGCGATACTGGCCGACACCAAATCCAGCAAAGTTTTGATAATTTTAGAAAACTCTCCAAAAATATATTAAGTTAGAAAATATGATCCAAGGAAATAATGTGAAAGCAGATTTTAGAAATTTAATTCTATTTGTAAATTAAAAATTCTTGAATCGATCGGCAGTACCGGTCGATACCGGTTTTGAAGATTTTGCAATTTAATTCAGAAAATTCTAGAAAATCATAAAAATCTAAAAATATTAAAAAATGATGTTTAAAACTGAAATCGGTCAAATCAGACTACCAGAAAGACTAGATCGAGCAATGCACTAGGATCGAGTCTCCGGTTCAGACTAGGGCTGACTCTGAGTCCACGAATCCGAATCTAAGGCAAAACAATCACGTAAATAATTATAAAATAAAAACAAATACGAGAGGTAAATCAAAAAATATGATAAAAAAATCTGAATACGTATCTAAGTACATATCTCAGGAACAGGGTGTAACATTCCATCCACCTTAAAAAAATTTCGTCCTCGAAATTTCTATAAGGGGAAAATGAGCACAGAAAAGATAGGAAGAGGATTATACTGAAAATATACCTAGAGGGGGGTGAATAGGTGTATGGCTAATCTAATGACTAATGATGTGAAATTAAAAACTAATTGTAACACACTATGTGTAACCAAAGAGTGTAGCTGAATTTCCAGTGAAGAGCTCTGGACTAACTCCTCTAGATTCCTCTAAATAAGAGTTGAGGTGTTATATGAATCTCTCTTGGTTCAACACAAGTACACAATCAATACTAAATATATATATGATATGAACAAAGTGATGCATGCAAGATATAAGAGAGAGAGAGAGTTTAGAGATAGTGGATCAAACGCAAACACCGAGATATGTTTCGAGGTTCGAGTCACTGCTCTAAGTCCCCGCCTTCACACAGAAGGATTTTTATTATGTCCACACAGGACCTCCCACACAGGGAACCTCCACCGAGGAATTACAACTCAACACTTAGAGTACACAATTTCACTCTCAAATACAACCAACACTACTCAAGAGGCAAGGCACAAAGTCAAAACAATAATCACCTCTACACAAGAGGGATAAGACACTAAGCCAAACTCAATCACAATCACCTCTACACAAGAGGGATAGCTACAAACCCAAAGCACAACCACCTTTACACTAAGAGGATATGCATAAACCCAAAGCAACAGAAAGATTACAACTCGGTGACCACAAACAACCTTGGTGATCACAATAGACCACAAACTATATTCTCACCAAAAACAAGATCCTATAGATAGGATAGAGATAATAGCTCAAGTGTGAGAAAACAAGGTGTTTGGAAAATAAATCACAAAGAAAATACTTGGGAAAAATACTAGATGAGGATAGAAATGAAGATCAAAAACAAATCCTCAAAGACTCTATTTTCTTTGATTTTTTTCAACTCTTAAAAATAAAATAAAGATAAATCTTTATAGCCTAAAAACTCTTTAAAACTTGCTGCTAAACTACTTGTAAAGATGAGAAAATAAGCTCTTGAAATTCTTATTAAAAACAACCCAAGAGATGGTTATTTATAAGCCTCTCAAAAATATATCCGTTGTAGCCAGGAAAAGCCCAGACTGCCCTTCCGGTCGACCGGTCAACGGTCATATTTCTGACCATTGAGCCTCTGGTCGACCGCTCGGTTGACCGGGCCAAGCCTATCGGTCGACCGCCCGGTCGACCGGCCACACCCGAGAGTTGGGTGCTTTCAGTGCGATCGGCCTACTTGGCTGGCCTATGCACGTCTTTCATGCACATCGGTCGACCGGTCTAGTCAACCGACCTCTGGTCCGGTCGACCGCCAATATGGTCTGGCTGGGATTTATAGGACTTAAAAATTAGTTATTTTAATACCAATTAAATCCTATAAATACATAAACACAAAAATAAGTTCTTATTAGATCTTGAAGAACAAATATGTGTGACTAAAATTTAACCCATATTACAAACTATTTGAACCATTTTTGTGATATTGAAATTAGGCTTAAACATAAAATCAGTATTTTCCAAAAATTAAACTTTGAAATGAAAATCCGATTTTTCTCAAACTTGTATAAATACAAAAACATGATATTGAAACAAATTTGAAGCATATTGTATATGGATAGAGTCCAATATACATGTAATTGATATATCTATGTTTTAGACATGAAATCCAAAATTAAGTTTTGTTTAAATACAAAACTCCAAACAATGAATAGGATTATCAAAATAAGTTTTTCTAAGTAAATGAAGCATATATGTAAACTTGTTTTGATTCTATCTATTCATGAAAACCATATATATGAACTAGAAATTCAAAACCAGTTAAACCGAAAACTAAAACATATTAAACTTTTGTGTGTGTATGAACTTGAGCATATCAACACTATCTATCTTTACACAAGATCTAAACAAATCGAAATCTTCTTGTTGATCCTCATCTTCAAGATGACCTGATCAAAACACGATCCAACGAGCTTTACTCCAACCGAGTGCTAGGTGCGATTTTGACGCGCGAGCTCTTGAATCTACATGTGATAGCTCCAAAACTCCTTTGTTGAAGCTAAATACCTACTAATATCTTGATCAATAACTAAAACTGTATAAACATAAGATTATTAGTAAACTAACTTCATAAGTTAGTCATCATCAAACTAAAATGAAAGGCCTCTGGGCTAACATATACCACTTAAGATATGAATAACTAAGGATAATTCTCCCAATAGACTGAACAAGATCTCAGGACTAGGTGCCTTCTGTACTTTCTGCCGTATCAATCTTCTGATGGTGTCATACTAACGCTGATTTGATAATTGCTAATAAGAGAATACCGTCAGAACTTTAGTAGAGTGACTCATCTGAATAATATGAAATGAGCTAAATTGGAGAAATGATCATTAATATTCTTTTTTGGACTGTGAGATAAAACTAATGAAGTCCATAGAAATTCATAGAAATCCATAGTAATGAAACTCATAATATAAAATCTCTGCTTGGCATGAAGTTGTGCTTGACCAAGAGTCTACAATAGGATCCTCCGATGTGCTAAATACTTACCATTACTTCGGGAGTAGACCAAAAGATCGAAAATAAAGAAAATCCTGATAAAAGTGATCATGGATAAAGAAAATCGATAGTAACGGGTTCTGAACACAAAACACTGAAAACTATGAAAGTCATAACCAAGATATTGAACAACCTTTTCTGAATCATAACTGACTATAGATGAAATACTTAGAGAATAACCAAGCCCTATAAGGTTGGCCGAATAGATCATCAGTAAAGATTATGACAAGTTGATACAAAAACGGTTAGAAAACCCTGTTCACTAAGTCCATGCAACACATTAGGCGGGAGAAATCTGGAGAACGACGCTAGGATGTTAAACACTATCGGAATTAGCCACGAGCGAAGCTAAACCTAGGTGGAGCCATAGCATAACACAACGTCAGGCGCTAAAAACTAGGGTGTGGCGGAGTTAGAGCTATGCGAGGCTCGCACTAGGCGGAGCTCACGCGACGAAACTAGCGCGTAACACAATGCTAAATGCTAAGTGCTAGGGTGCAGCAAAGCCTACGCCTAGTTGATCTAGCGTGGCTAGATCGCGACTCTCACTTGGTAAGGCTAGTGGGGACCGTGACTCGTCAAATCCAAAAAGACCGTTAGGCATTATGGCTGATTGCAAGAAAATACAGTGAGAATTACCGTGTAGCTTAGGGCTAACGGGTCGTGTCCACAAAGAAGAATGTGATGAAAGCGTCGATGTTATGTTTTAAAAAAATAAAGATTAGTGTTGGTGTTTTTTTAAGTTGAAAAGAGAATAAAGAAAAGAGAAGTGATTTAAAGAATACTTAAAAACTTGGAAAAGGTTTTGAAGAAAGTGATCTTTAAAAGGCTTTAAGAGTGATGGTGTTTGTTTGTTTTTAATAAAGACGAATTCAGGCTCACTGTTCTTTTATTCAACTATGTGTAGTTCTTCTGAAAGTATGAATTGCCTCCATGAGATCATGGGCAAAAAGTTTAATCTTGTATTTAAAAGAGATCAAGTAGAGCACATTATTGAACTTAAGTTTTGAAATCGTTCTTTAAGTTTGATTATTAAACCATCAAAGCATTAAAGCAAGTATGGAATAAAAATAAGTTCTTTTTAATATCTATTTCAAGAGTTAGTTCAAATCGTTTCCTATCCTCATGTGCCTTCAAGAACACTTGCCAATATGCAAGGCGTAATCTAGGCATACATATGATTCAGTGGGTTTTTTTTTAATAGAGATCGATCAAGAAGAAAAACATTATAGAAGAAGAAGAATAGTGAGCCCAGAAAACCGATTTAGCTACTCATGACGTTGGAAAAATAACAAATGAAATGAAATTAAAACAAAGACATACCAGTAAAGTTTGAGCAGAGATAAGCAATGATGAATCCCCTTTGATTGTCACTTCAATGATCAATTACATACTCTCTTTCTCTCTCTCACTTATTTCTGGACTGAACTACAAAACTTAAAATGAGATACAACTTCTCATAAACCATCAAACAATGATTCTAAATCCAAAAATAAAGTTAGAAAATTAAACTAGTCTTTCGCCCCTTTCTTGTCTATAGAATGTAGTATTAGCCAAAAATCCGAGTGGAGAGAGCGTAAGAAGATAGGGGAAGGAAATGCTTCCCCTATCCCTTTAACAAAGCCACAAATATGCGGCTTTTGCTGCGGATCCGCGGCCCAGATGTGGCCATCTGGCCACATCAAGGGTCATGATCGTGTGGATTTTGATTTGCTTTCCATTTATCCCAAAAGATTTGCCATTTTGACCTTCTGTTTTCGACGATTCTTCATTGATCTTCGGTTAACTAACTGGATTTATTGAAAATCTAAATTTATTGATTTTCAACCGATTTTATCTCCCTTGATTTGTATTGATTTTCAGCTGGAATCGTCTCTATCCTCATGAATATTTGTCTTCATCTTTATTTAAGACTTAAATTTAATTAAATCAGAATTAAAGTGAGCTTTTCGGCTCATTTCTTTTTCATCTCTATTCGTAGTGGGACTGCACATTATTAAACAAAAATAAAACTAAATAACAGGATTTATTATATAATAAATATGGGAATGTAACAATATATATACAATGTCAGTGACCGATCAGTGGCTCCGAAGGACATGATCAAGAATTCTTAATAGTCGAGATAAGTCATGAATGTTGTTTTCTGGATAATAGTCTGACTATGGATTGACTCTGAGAACACCCGAGCTTCATAGAGTTTGATCGAAGAGATCGCATAATAGCTTTGTTCTGCCCTCTGCCGCTACATCTTCCAGTCTATCCATATCTTAAGTTGGTATAAAACTACAAAAACCAGAATAGGGAAAAATGGAAGAGATACGGGAAATAAAGGAAGGACAGTCAAGAAGAAATAGATAACTCTGCACTTGAAGTTAGAGTGTATAATCAGGACTCATGCATGCCAGTTGAAAATTTTATTACCATTAATTTGCCGAATGGTTATACTGTGGATGTGAGAGCCTAGACTCTGATACCATCTTGTAATACCCGATCCTGCGAGTAAGGAGACATTACTGTGATGTATATACGTAGGTCAAAAATACCCTCATATATATACACTAAGCATCAATATAGGCAAGAATCAGAGTACGAAAGTACGTGGTGCATTATACATTCCAACATATAAGTATAATTATAAAGTTATCACAGGATGTGATACAATATTACAAGAATATTACATCACCGATAGGCGCAAATGCGAGAATACAAAGAGATTTATATATATGAACAGTATAAAAGATGCTCCCGAGTTAAAAAAAGAAAACTCAAGAGACGAGCAGGAGGGCCTGGAAGGATAGGGCTCTGGACGAGTCTGTCGATGGTCCATCTTCCGTTGCGCTTCTCTGAATCAGCAATCGGGAAATTCACAAACTTCAAGCTCCGAGATTTGGACATGAGGATCCAGGGGAGTCAGAACTCCCCAGCGAGTGGTGTTGCGAATGCCAAGTGGCATGCAAAGATAAGCACACGTGTATTGATAAATCTAAATCATAAACATGCATTGAAAATCGTGTCGTGAGCGTAGGCATGAAAGAGCAGGTAAGAAGGTAGCAAGTAAAGTAAATATGGTAAAACCAGTTATGTAAGCCTAAATTACTGATCTGTGAGGTTAGAACGTTGAAGGTATAATCCAAATAAGGAAACCCTCATATATATATACAATATATACCTCACGTAACCGTATCCTGAGTTCATATATGTAATATCCCCTATTTAATAATACCATATAATTATTTTAAAAAATTATCTTATTATTATTAATTAACTTGATTTAGTATCATTATTAATATTATTATTATTGTTTATGACTTGTAGACTCTTATTGCTTATATTTAGTTATTTTAAATTATTATTAATGGGTAGTATTATTATTTTCATTCCAAACCCAATAAGCTCAGCCCATTCTCCTTTTCTTTTTTTTTCTTTTCCTTTTTATTCTAAGCCCACATGAGCCAAACCCACTTTTTATTTTCATTCTTTTCCTTTTCCTTCTTCTATTTCTCTTTAAGCCCCAAAAAAAAAAAAAAAACTAAGCCCACAAGCCCACCCTCTATTTTTCTTATTCTTATATTACTTATTTCTTTTAACTAAAGCCGAAATATAATCTATAACCCATTACTATTAGATTCTTACCCATTAGCCCAAAACCCAATTCTAATCCCAATCCTAATCTAAATCTTATTTTCAAAATCATGATCTTAATAAATCCGAATCCTAATCCAAATCTTATTTTCAAAATCAGGATCTTAATAAATCCTAATCCTAATTCAAATCTATAATCTAATCTAAATATATAATCATAATCAAAATCCTATCTTATCAAATCTCCTTCATTTATCTTAACTAATCCTAATTTAAATCCTAACAAAAATCATATCTAAACCAAATCTCTTTGAGATTTTTAGTAATCTTCAATTCTTATTTGAACTACTAAATTAAGCAATTTAAACCTAATTAGAATTCATGTTTCTAAATTATCTAATAACCTATATAAAGGCTCAAACCCTTTCCTTCTCTTCTACCTCAAGAGAAACCCTAATCCAAACTCTCCCCACTTTCATCTCTTCCATCGTGAACGAAAGAGTTTCGAGGTAAGGATTGAGGAACATATAAGGGGGAACAACTCAAGTAAGTAGATCTAACTTGTGAAATTAATTTCAGTTTTTCTTAAAAATAAATTAAATTAAATTAGAACCACAAGAATAAAATTATTAATTTCAGCAATCTGCCAAAACTCACCATAATATATTTAATAGTTCTTAGAAATTTACCTAAAATAATTTTTATATAATCATAATTTTAATACCCTGCAAAGCCTTGATTTGAACAAATCAAATCCAAGTAAGTAATTTATTTTCTTAAAATTTATTTGACATAAATGGCTTATTAAAAATCATGTCTATACCATGATCTCCATGAATATTTTTATACATCAAAACCAATCTAAAATCCATCTAAGATACATGTGAAGATATACCAACTAATAATTTTAATCTACATATTTTGTTTTTCCAGAATTAAAAAAAAGGATTTTCAAAAAAAAATTCCAGCCCTGGTCTCGGCCAAATGGCCAAAAACAGAACCCGGCCTGCGCCCTTGGGTGCACAGTGGGCTGGTCGGCCCACTGTGCACACTTCTAAAAAAAAAAAATCCTGCAGTTCAGGCCAGCCGAACCTGGCCTGGCTGGGCCGGCCCTGGTTAAAAAAAAAATAAAAAAAAGAAAATCTGGACCAGGCCTGGGTCCGGCGTGGTCCAGCCTGGGCTGGGCCTGGGCAGCCATATATATATATATATAAAAACAGAGAGAGAGAAAGAAAGAAAGAAAGAAAGAAGTATTTTATATTAAAATAATTAGTTAAAATTATCAAAATAAAATAGAGAAAAATATAAATAATATTCTACAACACTTCTCCTTTCTAAGATAAAAATTTTAGATAAATACCGATATAAATTAATTCAAATCATCCACTTTAAAACCATTTCTCCTTAATGGTAAATCAAGGCCCGTTAAGTATTTTAATGATTTAAAGCCTATTAAAAATCTAACAAAAAATTAGAAACTGGTTTAATTAAACCTACTAAATTCACTAAACCTAAAGAATCATATCTCTAACTCTCAAACTAATTAATCAAAATTTAACTCCTTAAAATATTCTTTTAAAAATCTAAGAATTCCTATTAAAATAATTTATGTAGATTTATCGGGATCCTAGAATTTCAGTGCTTTGGACTTGCGATCGAGTTCAGGTGAGTGTTTTACTTATTTGTTTTGTGAGTGTTTCACTTCTTTGTTTAATTTTATTTAATTTGTTGTGAGTGTTCTCTTTCTTCTTCAAGTAAATAAGAATTTTGTGAGTGTTTTCTTTTCCTTCTATAATTCTATTTTGCGAGTGTTTTACTTCTTTGTTAAATTTTATTTAATCGTGTTGTGAGTGTTTACTTTTGTCTTTTTTGTTATTTACCGTTGTCAATAAATACTTGTGTTTCACTTTCATCATTTCATGTGACTGTTTGAGATACTTTACTAGTATTCTCACTTGTATCATTTCATGAGACATTATTAATTGATCCATTTACTTGTGTAGTTGATATGAGCTTGTATCAGTATCATTTCATGTGTTGGTAGATTGCTGTTGTTGGCTTAGGTCTAGTATTGATATACCTTAGACCAGACTTGACCTTGTAACTGATCTAGTGGTAATAAATCTTAGAATATAGTATATTGATCTTGAGGCTGATTGATTGTTTATGCATGATATCTACCTGATACTATTGTTCATGTTACTTAATTGCTGGAAAAATATTGTTACACGGTAACAACACCGTCATGTTATACTTGTTACATATTCATGTTATACTAGTATCCTGTTCATTGATATTATATATTCCTGTTATACCGGTATCCTGATTACATGTTGATTTTGTTACCGTGACTACCACCGAGTTATCCCAGTGATTCAAGTAAAATGCATATTAAGTAATCTTGATAAACTAATAACATGATATTAAACAACTTACACTGGGATTGGGGAGATTGATGGAGGAGACAACGTCTGTATTTTGGGTGGACCTAGAATTTAGGTTGCGCAGCCGAAAGAGGGTTCCACTGCAGGATTCCCGTGGGGTGACTGGCACCCCATCCTGTTCCTGTTATACATGTTATACATGTACCTGTTCCTGTTATACATGTTCCTGACTACCTTGCGGTAGGTCCTGGTTCAGCGCCAGGAGTCTGGGCCGTGGTCCCGGGTATGCACGGGACCCACCTAAAACACAGACAATATCTCCAACTGATCAGTTTCAATAACTGAGGACCTCGATTGGCATGTGTAGTAGGCGTAGTATGGGATGCGTCTATTACATGTGGCAATTGGTGTTCGCTGACATAATTAATAATGATAAACTGTTAATGTATTGTGACTAACCGTGATCACCCGACTGTATATACATGTATAAACTATGATAGATATAGGATTGTACATCAAACTAGTGACATATGCTAGGTTATACATTATGACATCAGTTGTTTGTTTATAGTTGTTTTACTAGTCTTTTATCTGCATGCTTATTTATGTTATTGTTATTCAATTGTTTGTTTATCATGTTATTTAGTTATCTTGTTATTATTCTGTGCATATTGTTTATATGCACGAGCAGTCCTCTTTACACACACACACACACTCATTAGGTCGCTTTCTTACGACCCTGAATTTGCACGTCCAGATATTGGATGCTTTATTTCTATTGTCAGGTGTTCGATGAGACCATACATATTGTGAGGAGTTTTGGGTCTCTCTCTAATTCTGGTATTCTCATCTCTCTTATCTTTCTGTTATTTCCTGATTCTACCTTTATCGCATTCAGTACCATTTTCTTTCCTTTATTCATCTGTTATTATTGTGTTAGATATTTAAATGTCATATTGCAGTGATATTTATTTATCATGGTAGATTTTGTAGCTTGTTCAGGATACTTTAGGCTTAGCGTGTATGCGTAGGGTATTTTCCTCGCGTATATACGTCGCCGACCTTCGTCGCGACTCCGTTTCCGCGTATTTTGGGAAGCGAGGTGTGACAGGGTTTTCTTGGTATCAGAGCCAGGTTCGACATAAAAAGAGAACATAGTTCTTACCGGTTACCTGAGATAAGTTACATTTACACTGCAATATACATATACTATCCATACGATGATATTGACTCCATATAGAATTGATCGTCTTGCCTTTGGAATTCATCTCTTGAATCTTTTGAATTCCCTAATTTCAACTCTTTTTCTAGAGTAATCTGGGTTCCATCTTGATTCCTATTCTCTTTTCGATTATATTTCCTTAACTTTGTCTCCTGAGTTCGACCATTCCATGTTGAAGCCGGTAGCAGAGATCAGAGCGCGCAACAGAAGCGTGATGGACTCATTATGCAGTGAAAAGCGGCGTGGAAGCTTTATCTTCTCTTTTAATATTTTTTATCATTCCCTACTTTGTCGAAATTTTGAGGACGAAATTTTTGTTAAGGTGGGTAGAATGTAATATCCCCTATTTAATAATACCATATAATTATTTAAAAAAAATATCTTATTATTATTAATTAACTTGATTTAGTATCATTATTAATATTATTATTGTTTATGACTTGTAGACTCTTATTGCTTATATTTAGTTATTTTAAATTATTATTAATGGGTAGTATTATTATTTTCATTCCAATCCCAATAAGCTCAGCTCATTCTCCTTTTCTTTTTATTTTTTTTCCTTTTTATTCTAAGCCCACATGAGTCAAGCCCACTTTTTATTTTCATTCTTTTCCTTCTCCTTCTTCTATTTTTCTTTAAGCCCAAAAAAAAAAAAAAAAAAACTAAACCCACAAGCCCACCCTCTATTTTTCTTATTCTTATATTACTTCTTTCTTTTAACTAAAGCCAAAATATAATCTATAACCCATTACTATTAAGATTCTTACCCATTAGCCCAAACCCAATTCTAATCCCAACCTAATCCAAATCTTATTTTCAAAATCATGATCTTAATAAATCCCAATCCTAATCCAAATCTTATTTTCAAAATCATGATCTTAATAAATCCTAATCATAATCCAAATCTATAATCTAATCTAAATATATAATCATAATCAAAATCCTATCTTATCAAATCTCCTTCATTAATCTTAACTAATCCTAATTTAAATCCTAACAAAAATCATATCTAAACCAAATCTCCTTGAGATTTTTAGTAATCTTCAATTCTTATTTGAACTACTAAATTAAGCAATTTAAACCTAATTAGAATTCATGTTTCTAAATTATCTAATAACCTATATAAAGACTCAAACCTTTTCTTTCTCTTCTACCTCAAGAGAAACCCTAATCCAAACTCTCCCCACTTCCATCTCTTCGATCGTGAACGAAAAGAGGTTTCGAGGTAAGGATTGAGGAGCATATAAGGAGGAACAACTCAAGTAAGTAGATCTAACTTGTGAAATTAATTTCAGTTTTTCTTAAAATAAATTAAATTAAATTAGAACCACAAGAATAAAATTATTAATTTCAGCAATCTGTCAAAACTCACCATAATATATTTAATAGTTCTTAGAAATTTACCTAAAATAATTTTATATAATCATAATTTTAATACCCTGCAAAGCCTTGATTTGAACAAATCAATCCAAGTAAATAATTTATTTTCTTAAATTTATTTGACATAAATAGCTTATTAAAAATCATGTCTATACCATGATCTTCCTGAATATTTTTATACATCAAAACCTAATCTAAAATCCATCTAAGATACATGTGAAGATATACCAACTAATAATTTTAATCTACCTATTTTGTTTTTCTAGAATTAAAAAAAAAGGATTTTCAAAATAATAATTCCAGCCCCGCTCTCGGCCAAATGGCCGAGAGCAGAACCCAGCCTGCGCCCTTGAGTGCACAGTGGGCTGGTCGGCCCACTGTGCACACTTCTAAAAAAAAAAATCCTGCAGTTCAGGCCAGCCGAACCAGGCCTGGCCTGGCTGGGCCGGCCTGGGCTGGGCCTGGCAGCACAGGCCCAGGCCTGCCTAGAGTAGGCACAACAACTGGGCTGGGCCCTGGTTAAAAAAAAGTAAAAAAAAAAAGAAAATCTGGACCAGGCCTGGCTCGGGCCTGGGCTGGGCCTGGGCAGCCATATATATAAAAAAAACAGAGAAAGAGAACGAAAGAAAGAAAGAAGTATTTTATATTAAAATAATTAGTTAAAATTTTCAAAATAAAATAGAGAAAAATATAAATAATATTCTACAACACTTCTCCTTTCTAAGATAAAAATTTTAGATAAATACCGATATAATTAATTCAAATCAACCACTTTAAAACCATTTCTCCTTAATGGTAAATCAAGGCCCGTTAAGTATTTTAATGATTTAAAGCCTATTAAAAATCTAACAAAAAAATTAGAAACTGGTTTAATTAAACCTACTAAATTCACTAAACCTAAAGAATCATATCACTAACTCTCAAACTAATTAATCAAGATTTAAACTCCTTAAAATATCCTTTTAAAAATCTAACAATTCCTATGAAAATAATTTATGTAGATTTATCGGGATCCTAGAATTTCAGTGCTTTGGACTTGCGATCGAGTTCATGTGAGTGTTTTACTTATTTGTTTTGTGAGTGTTTCACTTCTTTGTTTAATTTTATTTAATTTGTTTTGAGTGTTCTCTTTCTTCTTCAAGTGAATAAGAAGTGAGTGTTTTCTTTTCCTTCTATAATTCTATTTTGTGAGTGTTTTACTTCTTTGTTAAATTTTATTTAATCGTGTTGTGAGTGTTTACTTTTGTCTCGTTATTTACCGTTGTCAATAAATACTTGTGTTTCACTTTCATCATTTCATGTGACTGTTTGAGATATTTTACTAGTATTCTCACTTGTATCATTTCATGAGACATTATTGATTGATCTATTTATTTGTGTAGTTGATATGAGCTTGTATCAGTATCATTTCATGTGTTGGTAGATTGCTGTTATTGGCTTAGGTCTAGTTTTGATATACCTTAGACCAGACTTGACCTTGTAACCGATCTAGTGGTAATAAATCTTAGAATATAGTATATTGATCTTGAGGCTGATTGATTGTTTATACATGATATCTACCTGATACTATTGTTCATGTTACTTAATTGCTGAGAAAATATTGTTACACGGTAACAACACCGTCATGTTATACTTGTTACATATTCCTGTTATACTGGTATCCTGTTCATTGATATTATATATTCCTGTTATACCGGTATCCTGATTACATGTTGATTTTGTTACCATGACTACCACCGAGTTATCCCAGTGATTCAAGTAACATGCATATTAAGTAATCTTGATAAACTAATAACATGATATTAAACAACTTACACTGAGATTGGGGAGATTGATGGAGGAGACAACGTCTGTATTTTGGGTGGACCTAGGATTTAGGTTGCGCAGCTGAAAGAGGGTTCCACTGCAGGGTTCCCGTGGGGTGACTGGCACCCCGTCCTGTTCCTGTTATACATGTTATACATGTACCTGTTCCTGTTATACATGTTCCTGACTACTTTGCGGTAGGTCCTGGTTCAGCGTCAGGAGTCTGGGCCGTGGTCCTGGATATGCACGGGACCCACCTAAACACAGACAATGTCTCCAACTGATCAGTTTCAATAACTGAGGACCTCGATTGGAATGTGTGGCAGGCATAGTATGGGATGCGTCTATTACATGTGGCAATTGGTGTTCGCTGACATAATTAATAATGATAAACTGTTAATGTATTGTGACTAACCGTGATCACCCGACTGTATATACATGTATAAACTATGATAGATATAGGATTGTACATCAAACTAGTGACATATTGTAACCCCCTGATTCCTAATGTACGTATTACAGTATCAGTACTCGATATGGCGTACAAAGTTGATTTGACCTTCCTGCTAGTCAGATGGAGCCAATTTCAGTTTCAGATATTATTTTTCAATATTTTAGCTTTTTCAGAATTTTCTGAAATTTTTCTGAATTACTTTGGAAAATCTCCGTAGTCGGTGTCGACCGATACCGATAATCGGCTCTACGATTTTTATTTCACACACGGAGTAGAATATTGGGAATCTGCTTTCACCTGGTGTCTTAGAATCATATTTTGTACGTTAAGGTATTTTTGGAGATTTTTCTGAATTATTCCAAAATCCGGCCAAACCGGTGTCGCCCAATACCGGCGAAACCTTTCAGGATTTTTAATTTGTAAACCAGACTGAATTTCTTCAAACCATTTTCATATTATGTCTCAAAATAATATTCTCTATTTTATGTAATTTTTAGGAACCGTTCGGAGTTAGCCAAATTTTCACCGAATTATTTAATATTAATTAAATCTTATAAAACACCAAACAATTTCATCTCTTCTTCTCTAAGTTTATCTATAGTGAAACCGACATACTCTACTTCTCCCCTAAACTCTCGAATCATCTACATAATTCTACTTAAGTCAAAAATCGACTTTCCCAGGGTATAATTAATTACACACACCCCTCTTTCTATTATCTTCCATTATCTTATCCTTATTTATATAACTCTCCTCTCCCCTTTTATTAACCTCCTTCCTTCCCCTGTATACCACACACTGCCACCATCGGTTTCTCCTCCACTCCCCTCGTCGGAACAATAACTCCGATGAGTCGTTCAACAAAACACCATCTCCCTCTCATGCTCCAACTTCTCTCTCTATATATATATATATATAACGTTCCCTAACTCTCTCTCTCTCTCTCTTCTCCCACAACTTCCGTATGCCACCTGCGACCACCCCGGAGCCACCGCGCCTCCTCCCTCGCGCCACCGCGCCTCCTCCCTAGCACCACCACAACCACTGCCACCCTCCGTCACGCCCCGTCATGACCGCCATCACATCCTCCTTCTTTCTCTAATTTTTTCTTTTTCCTTCTCTTTCCTTCGCACACGCCCAGACTCGGCCACCGGAGTGCCGCCCCTCGCCGGAGCCGTGCGCGGCCACCCCAGCCGCGAGCCAGGCCCCCGACCACTTTCTTCTTCTTCTTCTTCTTCTTCTTCTTCTTCTTCTTCTTCTTCGTCTTCTGCCAACGGGTTAAACAAACCCCTAACGGGTTTGCTTGAGAACCAAACCCGCAAACCCGCATACCCAACCCACTTCCATATTAAAGGTAAACTTCAGATCAACCCTCCAAAACTTATTCTTAGTTCTCTTATAACCCTGAAATATTTCGTTTAACCCCTTTAATTATTTTCAGATATTATAAACGCGACCCTGAATTGTGTTTCGAGCCATATCTTACCTTTTCGATATCCAAATCACGCATTCTTTGTACCATTGGAATCGGGACAGCGAGAGCTTCGTCTTTAAGGCAAGTATTTACCTTTATTTGTAATATTTTTATCAAAGAAATCACCTATACCATAAGTGTTATCTCGTTGCTTTATCCACTACCCTATATTGTTTCTGATAGTCGCATCTGTCTTACTTGAGTTCATGTTGAATTAGTAATGATGGCATACTGTACATGTAATTAAGTAGGTAACTGGAATAGATTCTTGTGCTCATGTTATTTATTCTTGTCACTTGGTATTTTTGTTACGCAGACAGTCTTGTTATTTATTCCAGTGATCTACTTTATACATGTGTATACTTACACTCACACCCGACTGTAGCCTATCACGAGGAGCCATCTACACTTATTAGACCATGTCCACTCACTCTTTACTGTAATATAAAACGCTTGGGATGGGGAGACATGATGATTGATTAGATCTTATTGGGTGGGTGTCATGGATCCATTGTTAGTCTCACTGCAGGGTACGTGGTAGTGCTGGCTACCGCTTGTATTGTCTATAGCTCATCGAGCCCTCGTTTCTTGTTCCTGCCCTAGTGGGTAGCCCTAGCCTCAGCAGTCAGGGGTTTGTTTAAGGCCGTGATCCCGGATATGCACGGGATACACCCACCTGATCAGAGCTTCTCAATCATTAGATCTCATGACACATGATTACACTCTCACATAATACTATACTTTACAGTTTTCAAGTTTTATTTCTCTGCCTA
The DNA here is from genome assembly GCA_038442645.1 of Agave tequilana. NCBI lineage: Eukaryota > Viridiplantae > Streptophyta > Magnoliopsida > Asparagales > Asparagaceae > Agave > Agave tequilana. The sequence goes on along the minus strand of JAVJIF010012157.1, from coordinate 90,567 downwards.
TATTGTGATTATTGCCATCTCATTGTCATCTCATATATGTATCTACCTGTTATATTATTCCTTTGTTTTTACTACTTGCTCGGTCGTATCTGAGACCCTGGGTTTGCATGCCCAGATTTAGAGCCCGAGACTTCACCTTCAGAGGAGGACCAGGAGTATCTGGACGGACTAGTTGAGCAGCAGTAGGGTTGTTCGTGAAGTTATTTTGTCCTTTTGGGCTGGCAGTAAGTTCTATATTTGTACTCTTTTTGTGTTTTAGACATGTAACTGAAATATATATACTAATGGACTCTTATGTACACTATTTCTTTTTGACACTGTATAGGATTGTGCTATGTACTCTTGTTACATGTGATATATATATATAAAATCTCAGTAGTGTTCTTGCTTTGCTAACATATCTTGCAAGTCTACAGGAGGCTTAACGTGTATACGTGGGGGTTACATACTCCGCTTGTACACGTCGCCGATCATGTCACATATTGTTATATTTTACTTTGGGAACTGGGGTGTGACATGATTTTCTTGGTATCAGAGCCTGGTTTTGAATTTGGTGGTTGTCAGTTCGTAAAACGCAAACTTAGCCACTCGAACCTAGTTCTTACTTGTAGACTTGAACAAGATGTTACACTGTTGATCTGTAACAAGAGACATGACACATGAGTCCATCGCTAGGATTTAAACTATCTTGTCTTGGTTTCGATTCTAATCTGGTATTTGTTTATTAGATGGCTCAACGTATTACAGAGGACGGTTCCACTGATCCAGCAGGATTCATGAGGCTATTGTTGGAATCCCAGCAGTAGCAGAATGAGCGAGTTACTGTTGCACTGGAAAAGATAGCTGCTTCAGGCAGTCAGGTCAAGCAGGGAATGTGTCTGACTTCAGGAGACTCTAGCCTACAGTGTTCATAGGAGAAGAAAGCCATCTAGTTGCTGAGCAATGGCTTGTGGACACAGAGAACTTGTTGGTAGCAGCTCGGGTTCCAGAGATCGATCGAGTAGATGTAGTGAAGATTCAGCTGTCAGGAGTGGCTCGATCTTGGTGGTTGGCAGAGGAAAGTCATTTGCCCAAACCTGTTTCTTGGAAGACATTTGCGGAAGTATTTTTGGCCAAGTTCTTTCCTGACACGGCCAAATCAGAGATGGAGCAGAAATTTATAAATCTGAGGCAAGCTGAGAAGACTGTTGATGAGTATGCAGCTGAGTTTGTCAAACTCAGTCGATTTGCTCCATACATGATATCCACTGAGGAGAATCAGGCAAGGAGATTTCAGCAAGGGTTGGATTTGGAGCTTCAGCGATATGTTATTTCATTCAGATATAAGACTTTTGCAGAAGTGCTAATGGCCGCCAGGGAGCAAGAACAGCTTAGTGGGATGATGGCGAGAAGGCTCAAACGCCCGATGGGGCAGATCTCTGGAGGAGCACTAACCAGATTGATTGGTGTAATACCCCTGAAACGTCAGATAGCGGTACCGTCTCGTGTCAAGATGGCTGTGTCGATATTGTCACAAGACGGGGCATACTATAGACGACTGCAGATTGGCCCATAACTTGTGTTTAGGGTGTGGATCACGTGAGCATCGCGTCAGCCAGTGCCCCCGCAATCGACAAATGCCTGGGGAAGTGGTAGCAGTTCCAGCTGGACAGCAGAAGCAGGCGGTGTCAGGACCGGCAAGACCCATGGTTCCATTTCAGCCTAGGCAGCCTCCGCCTCCCCAGCAGTCGATATATCAGCAGACTCAGAAGAGTAATGTAAGGCCTACAGGACCAGTTAAAGGCAAGGGTAAGGCATATACTCTTACTGTTGATCAAGCAAATGCCTCAGGAGAAGTCGTCACAGGTATTATTTTGGTGCATTCCATTCCGGCTTCTGTTTTATTTGATTCCGGTGCAACTCACTGCTTTATTTCATCTATGTTCATTAGTAAGCATGATATATCCTGTGACACAATAGACTGGGGTTGGGCAATTAGCATGGGGAATGGAGTAGTATCGTGTAATAAGGTATGTACGAAATGCCTCGTAGTTATTTGTGGCAGGGAGTTTAGTACAAACTTCTTGCTGATCAATAACTGTGATTTTGACATCATATTGGGAATGGATTGGCTTAGTCGGGTGCATGCAGTTATAGATTGTCAGAAGAAGAGTGTGGTGTTTCGGATTCCCAATCAGCCGGAATTCGAATTCCCAGGGAAAGGTGAAAGTGTCGATCAAGTGTCACACCCGGATATAGTCCCAGTTGGGACCTTAGCTATCCTAGAGATGGATCAGCAAACGCTCCAGAAGTAGTGAGAGAATTCTTGGATGTATTTCCTGAGGATTTGCCCGGATTACCTCCTGATAGAGAAGTGGAGTTTACGATAGAGGTGCTTCCTGGTATTGCCCCAATATCCAAGGCGCCGTACCGGATGGCACCAATAGAGTTGGTGGGAAGTGAAAAAAGCAGATTCAAGACCTGTTAAGTAAGAATTTTATCGGACCAAGCACATCACCATGGGGAGCTCCAGTATTGCTAGCCAAGAAGAAGGATGGATCCCAAAGGTTATGCATTGACTACAGGGAGCTAAACAAGGTGACTATCAAGAATAAGTATCCTCTGCCCAGGATTGATGATCTATTCGATCAACTTTGTGGTGCAACAGTATTTTCTCGATTGGATCTTCGATCTGGTTACCATCAGTTAAAGGTGAGAGCATCAGATATTCCAAAGACTGCTTTTAGCACGAGATATGGCCATTATGAGTTTCTCGTAATGCCTTTTGGACTTACCAATGCCCCAGCAGTCTTCATAGATCTAATGAATAGAGTGTTCTCTCCTTATTTGGATAAGTTTGTAATAGTTTTCATTGAGGATATCCTTATTTATTCCAAAACCCGGGAAGAACATGCAGAACATTTGAGGACCGTGTTGCAGGTGCTAAGAGAGAAACGGTTATATGGGAAGTTGAGCAAATGTGCCTTTTGGCTGAAAAGTGTTGACTTCCTTGGACATATTATTTCAGGACAAGGAATAGGAGTGGACCCAAAGAAAGTGGAAGCAGTAAAGAAGTGGCCGACTCCAAAATCAGTAACAGAGGTGAGACAATTCTTGGGCTTAGCTGGATATTATAGGAAGTTTGTGAAAGATTTTTCAAAGATTGCGAAACCCCTAACACAGTTGACTAAGAAAGGAGCAAAATTTATTTGGACAGAAGAATGTGAAGCAGCCTTTTTAGAACTGAAGCATAGGTTAACGACCGCACCAGTACTTACTATTCCCTATCGGTCAGGTGGTTTTGTTATATACAGTGATGCATCAGGACAAGGGCTTGGTTGTGTACTTATGCAGCATGATAAAGTAGTGGCCTATGCTTCTAGACAGCTTAAGTCACATGAACAGAACTATTTGACGCATGATTTGGAGTTAGCTGCTGTAATTTTTGCCCTGAAAATTTGGCGACATTATTTACTGGGGGCTCGAGTGGAGATTTACACGGACCATAAGAGCCTGAAGTACATCTTTACTCAAAAAGAATTAAATATGAGACAAAGAAGATGGTTGGATTTCATGGCAGAGTATGATCTTAATCTCCAGTACCATCCAGGACGAGTAAATGTGGTATCTGATGCTTTAAGTAGAAGACCGACTGCCATGATCCTCGCTGAACAGAAAAGTTTAGTAGATGAAATTGCTGGCCCAAAGGCCATTAGCCCTATATCTCGTTGAATATTTTGATGATAACAAACCATATTTAGTTATGTATTTAACAATTTTGTTTAAAAGTATTTCAGGTTAAACAGGTTGTTTTGACGGCTCCACTATCAAGACTCATAAGTTTGGACCCCGCTAAAGATGTGCATTCCCAAGCTAAGCACATTAGGAAGCTTCGGGATCAAGACATGAAGAAAAGACCAAGTCAAGATCAAGACAAATGAAAAAGTCCAAGATTTGTAATTTTGCTTTTCTTTTAGACTTTTTGTCAAAACTAGATGTTAGAAGTAGATTTATGGGATTGTCACTTACACACACTTTAGTTTGATATATGGCTTCAAAAACAATTTCAAATTCTATTTCCAACTTAGTTTTATAGCTAACATGTTTTTCGGAAATTTGTTTTAAACTCTAAGTTTTTTTTTGGAAAAACTGATTTTTGAGAAAAACAAGTTTTTATCAAAGAGAAACTTTATCAAAATATTTTAACATGTTAGGGTAGTGACATATGGTCATACTCCTATTTTTACAAAGTCCAAAACCCAAACCACAGGACCTATCCAAAGACCCAAGTTCTGGCTTTCTGCAGTTCTGATTTTCAGAACTGACAGGAGCCGGTCGACCGTCCCGGTCGACCGACGTACACGCTGTGCATGTGTGTACGTCGGCCGATCGCTCCGGTCGACCGGAGCACTTACAGTGCTCTCTGTTTGTTCGGGTCGACCGGGGCGGTCGAGCGTAGTCCCCCAACGGTCAAAAATATGACCGTTGGCGGTCGACCGGCCCGGTCGACCGGCAGCTGTCAGAAGTTCTGACAGACTCCAACAGCTCTATTTTTCTGACAGATTTGTTGGGATCTCACCCCAACGAATCTCTCTTGCTGTTTTACCCAGTTTTTCAACCCCTATAAATAGAGGGTCACTTCAACATGATAAAAAAAACAATTCCTAAACATTTTTACAAGAGATTTTCATAAGAATTTCAAGTCTTCATTTTAGAAAAGATTTTCAAAGCCAAAATTTCCATACACCCATTTGAAGCCTATTCTCTACTTCTCTCTAGATTTTGCACTACACAATCCCAAATTTCTACATCTACATATTGGTTATAGGATTGTGCAAGTGAGCTATTTTGTGATCAAGTGTGATCATTTTCTTCTTGAGCGAAGTTGTAGAGGCATCGGCCTCAAGGCGAGCTAGTGTGCTCCGGGTGGTGTTGCGGCATCACAAGTGATCGGACAAGTGTGTCCTTGTATTGAAGATCCGGTGGGATCGACAATAGTGGAAATCCTTCAAGTGTGAAGGCGGGGACGTAGAGCGTGGCTCGAACCTCGGAAACATATACTTGTGTTTGCGTTTGCTCGAATTTTCTCTAAACTCAACTCCTTTAATTCTTGCACTACTTATTGTGTTTATTGCTAGTTTTTTAATTTGAGCAATTTGTTAGTAGAATTTTTAATTCCGCATTATTGCCACATTTCATATAGCCATCACCTATTCACCCCCCTCTAGGTGATTTCAATTGGTATCAGAGCCTAACCCTACAATTTGGTTTAACCACCTTAGGGAGATCCTTATTATTTGGCTATATTAGTTGCATTTTTCATATATTGTGCTTTATATTATTCATCCATGGCATCACTTGACTTTTCTAGCATTAAGTCCCTACCAAGTTTGATGGCTTGAACTTCCCTATTTGGAAGGTCAAGATGAACCTATTTCTAAAGTCCCTAGGTGTTAGAGTAGCTAGGGCCATCACTAGAGAATTTATAGAACCCCTCACCGATGAGAGTTCATGGTCCGAGGACACCACCAAGGACTATGAGGCAAATGCTAGAACCCAATATGCCTTGACCCAAGCTCTAAATGAGGATGACCTAGCACGCATCATTAATTGCAAATCCGCATTTGAAGTTTGGAATATTTTAATTGTGACTCATGAAGGAACGTCACAAGTCAAAAGATCCAAGATTGACTTGCTACGTTCTCAAAATGAGAATTTTTACATGTTTGATAATGAGAGCATTGATGACATGCTCACGCGTTTCACCAAGATCACTAATGCCTTATCTTCTCTTGGTGACGCAATCGATAATGACCAAAAGATTCGGAAGGTCATTCGGGCTCTTCCCAAATCTTGGGAAGTAAAGGCAGCCACCCTCAAGGAACTCAACGATAGGGAGGAGATGGACTTCTCCGGCTTCATCGGAATCTCAAGACGCATGAGATGGAAATGAAGGTAAGAGAAGAAAGGGAGGCACCCAAAAGAAAGCACTTGCCTTCAAAACCACTCCAACCATCCATGAAGAGGATGATTCATCGGATGATTGCGATGAAGACTTCGCCATGCTCATCCGAAGGTGGGCAAGATGTTCTACAAGAAGGAACGGCAAAGCAACTTCCGAAGAGGGAGACCTCAAGGAAGGTATGAAAATAAAAGAGAAGAACCCGGTCCTTGCTTCCATTGCAAGAAGATCTGACATCTTATCGCCGATTGCCCCGTACTTCAAGCAACCACCTCCAAGAATGCCCCAAAGAAGAAAAAGGCTATGGTAGCAACATGGGATGACACGGAGTCAGAATCCGAGGAGGAAAACGACGCCGCACACATGTGCTTCATGGCACATGGGGAGGATGCATCAAAGGTAACAAACGAAAACTCTATAGATGATGATGAGCTAACTATGGATGAATTAGCCCAATTTTTTGAAGAACTTCAACATAGGTATGAGATTTCTCAATCTCATAATAAAAGATTAAAAGGGGAAAATGAGTCCTTAAAAGATAAAATTAATATTATTGAAAAGGAGAAAAATGATTTATCTTGTACTTTTAAGAAATTAAAAATTGATTTTGAAAAATACAAACTAGCTTGTAAAGGAAAACCCCCATTGCATCATGTAACAAAAATGAATTTTTGGAAATTCAAAAACGAGTTGAAGTTTTAGATTCAACACTTAAAAAGTGTGCTTTTGATTTAAATAAGTTTGCATCTAGATTTCCTAAGGGAGTAACCCAAGGGAAACACACTCACCATGCACATGCACGGAAACATGCACACACACATAAACATGCATACATGTATGGTAGTGGTAGAATTTACATTTGCACGCATTGTGGCCGCAAAGGCCATATAGAAAAGTTTTATTTTGCTAAAAATAATGTGCATAATAAATATGTTTGGGTTCGTCCCGGTACTAATCCAAAAGGACCCAAAAAGATATGGGTACCAAAAGACCCACCAAATTTAGATGATGCAGGTGGATCTTCTTCCTCCAAGACTTAGGGAAACGGTGCCCAGGTGGTGGATGCAACTAAGCTCAAAGAACACATCGCATTTGCATCGCTATCATGGAGGCACCTATTTTGGAGATTGCCCATGCTTGGTAACTTCTCCATTTAAAAGTTTTTGTTTGGTTATTTATATACACATGTATAGGATTGTTAGTTTACTTTTATGACACATTGATATATGCTAGTGTAAACTTACATCCTATCATGATTGTATATATGCCATGTTTTAATATCTTGTCTTTTATACCATGTCCATTGTATGTCTACATGCCATGCCTAGACTAGCTTATTTATATATACACATTGTATTTTCAAAACTAGAAATAAAATTTTGTAAAAATTTCATATTCAAGCAAATACTTTAGAGATGGCAATTGTGCACCTCAACTCTTCAAGAGGAATCAAGAGGATGAAGTTCAGAACCCGTCACCGGGTATTCGGCTTCAACATCTCTAAAACTTTGTTTTTGTATGAAAATTAAATAAAATGTTTTGTGTGAATATTTTGGTTGACATGATAACCTAATGAAGATTTAAAACATTGTTGTATTTTTGTATGTTATATGTATCCTATTTAATTGTTAAATATTTTCATTTAAAATTTTTTTTGGAACTCTGTCTGTCCACAGTTTTTTTTGGGCAAAGCCGGTCGACCGCCAGTGCCTGAAAGAGAACAATTTTTGCTCTCTGTTGCCGGTCGACCGGTACGGTCGACCGCTTTAGATTACAGTGCTCTCGGGTTTTTTCCGGTCGACCGGCCCGGTCGACCGTTCGTCGATTTCAGCCCCAAATCTGCTATTTAATTCACACTCTCTCTCACTTTCCTCTCACCAGACCGACGAGCTCCTCTTTCCCTCTTTTCTCCAAAATCTCTCCAAACCCTAAAACTCCCAAATTCCTTCAAAATTCAAGTTGGAATCACTCTTTGTGGGTTGGATCTTCAGTCTCAAGGCTTCCTCACCACCAGATTTCCAGGATTTCAGATCTAGGGTTAGGGTTTTCTCACCTTCAGGTAAAAATCACCTTTTTACTCTAAATCTTGATATCTAGTTCCTAGTTTTCCTTTCACTTGTCAAAATTTTTAGGTTTCTTCTGTTTAGATCAAGCCTTATCAATCTACCCTAAAAATAAACCTAAAAATCACATTTTTCTCCAAAATGTCAAAGAGATCTAGGTCTGAGAAGGGAAAAAGCATAGTTCCCTCATCTTCCATCACTCCTACACCTAAAAGACCTTTTATGAACGATCTTGCTGAAAATCGTTTCATACAACTTTCCAAAAAATATGTAATTTCGGGAAGATGTGTTATTCTAAAGGATTTTGAACACCTAGGCATCCCTCGTATCCTCAAAAGAAACTTTTTGCATCATTTTATGACTATTAGGGAACCTGTCTACACATCCCTAGTTCACTATTTCTATGCCAACTATGCCTATGAGGGAGGTCGTGTTAGATCACGTGTTTTAGGGAGAGATATAGACATCCCTATAGCACGATTTGCTGACTTGCTACATCTCTCCTCTGGAGGAGTGGATGTTCATACTTTTAATTTACACGACTTTGAGTATCCGGACGGTGAGTCTGCGCTCACCGCCTCCACTTTGATTCACGGGGATGACAACCCTGGTTTAGTAAGGAATGAGGAGGTCAACAAATTTACCCTCACCTCCCAAGTCCTTGCAAAATTCATTTTCTACAACATTTTACCTAAGTCCGGTGAGTATAGCAATGCTAGGGGTTCAGTTCCTCTCATAATCTATTGCCTTCTGAAAGGCATCAAGATTGATTTTCCTCACCTCATTGCTACTCACATGGCCTCTGACCATATCCGCATGTCCGGTAGGCACTTGCCTTATGGAATGCTTATTACTCATTTGCTTCAGAGATTAGGCTTTGATTTGTCCTCTGAGACTCCCTGTCAGCCTGCTATAAATTTAGACAGCGTCCTTTTGAAGAGGATGCAGGCTCAAATGCGTCGTCACGCACAAGAGCACCCTTCTGCTCCTCCTGCTGATATCCCAGGGTCATCTTCGGCCCCTGGATCCTCTTCCATCCCAGGGATTTCATCTGCATCTGTGCCATCTTTATCACCTGAGTTCCAGTCCTTCATATCTTCTGAGATTCGCTCTCAGATCCAGGAGCATCAGTCTTGGATCGAGCAGCGAGACGCAGCCTTTCGAGCGGATTTGGAGCAGCGTGATGCAGCCCTTCGCGCGGAGATGGACTCGCGCTTCCAGGGATTTCGCAATGACATGACTTATTTTGCGAACGCCATGAGATTCGTGGATTCGCAATTTGAGACATTATTTGCGAAATTCGATATGCTTGGTCTAGATCCCACGACCATTTCTCCTCCTCTTCCATCCTCCGGTCCTCCATTTCCTATCAGAGACCCTACTGCGGCTCCACCTCCACAGCCAGGCGTTGCCGGTATCGATCTAGAGGAGGTCGGTCATAAGGATGATGATCATGATGGTGATGAGACCATGGTAGAGGGTGACGCGGAGGAAAGTTCGTCTGAGGAAGGCGACACTGAGGAAGGTTCGGACGATGCTGCTGGTGGTGCTGAGTGACCTGCCCCTTTTGATGATGTCAAAAAGGGGGAGAGTTATTTATTGAGAGAGACTTGCACTTTTGTTTGTATTTGTCACTTATATTTTGTGTAGTACTTGGTATTGTATTGTGGACATATGTTTGTGTTGTGTTTTGGTGGACATGTACTTGTTTATGTTGGTTATACTTTGTGGACATGTGTTTCATTCCTATTCTATGACATGAGTATTTTTATCTAGCATGGATATATGTGTTGACATGAGTATTTTTATCTAGCATGGATATATGTGTTGTGGATGTGTTGTGGATTATCACCCAAAATTTTTTTTGAGAATTGTCTATGCTTGAGCATATTTTTGTATATGCATGTGTTGAGGGGGAGCTTCATTTGAAGTCTCTACCCAAAATATTTGTAATAATTATATATGTTATGTCATCATCAAAAAGGGGGAGATTGTTGGCCCAAAGGCCATTAGCCCTATATCTCGTTGAATATTTTGATGATAACAAACCATATTTAGTTATGTATTTAACAATTTTGTTTAAAAGTATTTCAGGTTAAACAGGTTGTTTTGACGGCTCCACTATCAAGACTCACAAGTTTGGACGCCGCTAAAGATGTGCATTCCCAAGCTAAGCACATTAGGAAGCTTCGGGATCAAGACATAAAGAAAAGACCAAGTCAAGATCAAGACAAATGAAAAAGTCCAAGATTGTAATTTTGCTTTTCTTTTAGACTTTTTGTCAAAACTAGATGTTAGAAGTAGATTTATGGGATTGTCACTTACACACACTTTAGTTTGATATATGGCTTCAAAAACAATTTCAAATTCTATTTCCAACTTAGTTTTATAGCTAACATGTTTTTCGGAAATTTGTTTTAAACTCTAAGTTTTTTTTTTGGAAAAACCGATTTTTGAGAAAAACAAGTTTTTATCAAAGAGAAACTTTATCAAAATATTTAACATGTTAGGGTAGTGACATATGGTCATACTCCTATTTTTACAAAGTCTAAAACCCCAAACCACAGGACCTATCCAAAGACCCAAGTTCTGGCTTTCTGCAGTTCTGATTTTTCAGAACTGACAGGAGCCGGTCGACCGTCCCAGTCGACCGACGTACACGCTGTGCATGTGTGTACGTCGGCCGACCGCTCCGGTCGACCGGAGCACTTACAGTGCTCTCTGTTTGTTCGGGTCGACCGGGGCGGTCGACCGTAGTCCCCCAACGGTCAAAAATATGACCGTTGGCGGTCGACCGGCCCGGTCAACCGGCAGCTGTCAGAAGTTCTGACAGACTCCAACAGCTCTATTTTTCTGACAGATTTTGTTGGGATCTCACCCCAACGAATCTCTCTTGCTGTTTTACCCAGTTTTTCAACCCCTATAAATAGAGGGTCACTTCAACATGATAAAAAAACAATTCCTAAACATTTTTACAAGAGATTTTCATAAGAATTTCAAGTCTTCATTTTAGAAAAGATTTTCAAAGCCAAAATTTCCATACACCCATTTGAAGCCTATTCCTCTACTTCTCTCTAGATTTTGCACTGCACAATCCCAAATTTCTACATCTACATATTGGTTATAGGATTGTGCAAGTGAGCTATTTTGTGATCAAGTGTGATCATTTTCTTCTTGAGCGAAGTTGTAGAGGCATCGGCCTCAAGGCGAGCTAGTGTGCTCCGGGTGGTGTTGCGGCATCACAAGTGATCGGACAAGTGTGTCCTTGTATTGAAGATCTGGTGGGATCGACAATAGTGGAAATCCTTCAAGTGTGAAGGCAGGGACGTAGAGCGTGGCTCAAACCTCGGAAACATATACTTGTGTTTGCGTTTGCTCGAATTTTCTCTAAACTCAACTCCTTTAATTCTTGCACTACTTATTGTGTTTATTGCTAGTTTTTTAATTTGAGCAATTTGTTAGTAGAATTTTTAATTCCGCATTATTGCCACATTTCATATAGCCATCACCTATTCACCCCCCCTCTAGGTGATTTCAAAAATGAGGAGATTAACTTTAGAAGTAGTTATACCAGGAGAAGCGGTCCGTTGTATGGCACTGCAACTCCAGTCATCCTTGATAGAAAGAATAAAAGAAGCTCAGGTTGGTGATAAGCAACTTCAGAAATTCCAGGATCAAGTAAAAGCTGGTATGAGAGCTGATTTGCTTATTCATGAGGATGGATCGCTGAGATATGGTGCCATGTTATGTGTGCCCAAGGGAGATTTTAGACAAGAGTTGCTGGCAGAAGCTCACAATTTTCCTTATAATATTCATCCCGGCGGTACAAAGATGTATCGGGATCTTAAACAACATTTTTGGTGGCATGGGATGAAAAGAGAGATAGCTAGATTTGTATATAAATGCCTGGTGTGCCAACAAGTTAAAGTTGAACACCAGAGGACTGCTGGTTTGTTACAACCACTACCCATCCCAGAATGGAAGTGGGAGCAAATTACAATGGATTTTATGACTGCACTACCGAGAAGTTCGAGGGGTCACAATGCTATCTGGGTGATAGTTGACAGACTGACCAAGAGCGCCCACTTTATACCTTTTAGAGTGGGGCAGTCTACTGAAGCTTTAGCAGAACGCTATATGCAGGAGATAGTAAGATTGCATGGAGTACCAGTGAGTATTGTGTCAGATCGAGACACTAGATTTCTATCTCACTTCTGGCAGAGTTTACAGACTAGTCTGGGAAGCAAGTTGAAATTCTGTACGGCTTATCATCCTCAGACAGATGGGCAGTCAGAGAGAACTATACAAATTCTGGAAGATATGCTCCGAGCCTGTATTATGGATTTTAAGGGATCTTGGGAGGATCATTTACATTTGATCGAATTCCATACAATAACAGCTATCAGGCCAGTATACAAATGGCACCATTTGAAGCCTTATATGGCCGAAAATGTAGATCGTCGGTGTGCTAGGATGATATTGGGGAAAGAAAGTTACTTGGGCCAGAATTGATTACCCAGACGGTGGATAAAGTAGCACAGATCAGGAAGCATCTTCAGGCTGCTCAAGACCGCCAGCGAAACTGGGCCGATTCCAAAAGGAGACCCCTAGAGTTTGTGGTTGGAGACCAGGTGTTTCTTAAAATATCACCAACTCGGGGTGTTATCAGATTTGGAAATAAAGGAAAATTAAGTCCTAGGTATATTGAGCCATTCGCGATTGTGGAGAGAATAGGTGTTGTAGCCTACAGGCTAGCTTTACCTCCATCATTGGAAGGAGTGCATGATGTTTTTCATGTGTCCCAACTCCGGAGATATGTCCCTGATGAGAAGCACGTCCTTGATTATTCAGAACTGACGTTGCGGCCGGATTTAACCTATGAAGGTCAACCAGTGGCAATACTTGATCGAAGAGAGAAGGCCCTAAAGAATAGAGTAATCTCCCTAGTTCGAGTAGCATGGGACCCTAATTCCTAGGAGATTCTACCTGGGAGTTGGAGGAAGAGATTCGGGAGAAGTATCCTTACTTGTTCTCCGAGCCTCAGGTACTACTTTATTCATTTTAATTTTTTTGTTAACATGTTGTATTTTAAATTCCCTAGTTAAATTTCGAGGATGAAATTTTTTTTTGTAAGATGGGGAGAAATGTAACCCCCTGATTCCTAATGTACGTATTACAGTATCAGTACTCAATATGGCGTACAAAGTTGATTTGACCTTCCTGCTTGTCAGATGGAGCCAGTTTCAGTTTCAGATATTATTTTTCAATATTTTAGCTTTTCAGAATTTTCTGGAATTTTTCTGGATTACTTTGGAAAATCTCCGTAGTCGATGTCGACCGATACCGATAATCGGCTCTACGATTTTTATTTCACACACGGAGTAGAATATTGGGAATTTGCTTTCACCTGGTGTCTTAAAATCATATTTTGTATGTTAAGGTATTTTTGGAGATTTTTCTGAATTATTCCAAAATCCGGCCAAACGTTGTCGCCCAATACCGGCGAAACCTTTCAGGATTTTTAATTTGTAAACCAGACTGAATTTCTTCAAACTGTTTTCATATTATGTCTCAGAATAATATTCTCTATTTTATGTAATTTTTGGGAACCGTTCGGAGTTAGCCAAATTTTCACCGAATTATTTAATATTAATTAAATCTTATAAAACACCAAACAATTTCATCTCTTCTTCTCTAAGTTTATCTACAGTGAAACCGACATACTCTACTTCTCCCCTAAACTCGCGAATCATCTACATAATTCTACTTAAGTCGAAAACTGACTTTCCCAGGGTATAATTAATCACACACCCCTTCTTTCTATTATCTTCCATTATCTTATCCTTATTTATATAACTCTCTTCTCCCCTTTATTAACCTTCTTCCTTCCCCTGTAAACCACACGCTGCCACCACCGGTTTCTCCTCCATCCCTCGTCGGAACAATAACTCCGACGAGTCGCGCAACAAAACACCATCTCCCTCTCATGCTCCAACTTCTCTCTCTCTCTCTCTCTCTATATATATATATATATATATATATATATATATATACATATATATATATATATATATATATATACATATATATATATATATACATATATATATATATATATATATATAACGTTCCCTAACTCTCTCTCTTTCTCTCTCTTCTCCCACAACTTCCGTGCGCCACCTGGGACCACCCCAGAGCCACCGCGCCTCCTCCCTAGCACCACAGCAACCACTGCCACCCTCCGCCACGCCCCGTCATGACCGCCATCACATCCTCCTTCTTTCTCTAATTTTTTCTTTTCCTTCTCTTTCCTTCGCACACGCCCAGACTCGGCCACCGGAGCGCCGCCCCTCTCTGGAGCCGTGCGCGGCCACCCCAGCCGTGAGCCAGGCCCCCGACCACTTTCTTTTTCTTCTTCTTCTTTTTCTTCTTCTTCTTCTCCTTCTGCGTCTTCTGCCGATGGGTTAAACAAAACCCTATCGGGTTTGCTTGAGAACCAAACCCGCAAACCCGCATACCCACATACCCAACCCACTTCCATATTAAAGGTAAACTTCAGATCAACCCTCCAAAACTTATTCTTAGTTCTCTTATAACCCTGAAATATTTCGTTTAACCCCTTTAATTATTTTCAGATATTATAAACGCGACCCTGAATTTGTTTCGAGCCATATCTTACCTTTTCAACATCCGAATCACGCATTCTTGGTACCATTGGAATCGGGACAGCGAGAGCTTCGTCTTTAAGGCAAGTATTTACCCTTATTTGTAATATTTTTATCAAAGAAATCACCCATACCATAAGTGTTATCTCGTTGCTTTATCCACTACCCTATATTGTTTCTGATAGTCGCATCTGTCTTACTTGAGTTCATGTTGAATTAGTAATGATGGCATATTGTACATGTAATTAAGTAGGTAACTGGAATAGATTCTTGTGCTCATGTTATTTATTCTTGTCACTTGGTATTCTTGTTACGCAGACAGTCTTGTTATTTATTCCAGTGATCTACTTTATACATGTGTATACTTACACTCACACCCGACTGCATCCTATCACGAGGAGCCATTTACACTTATTAGACCATGTCCACTCACTCTCTACTGTAATACAAAACGTTTGGGATGGGGAGACATGATGATTGATTAGATCTTATTGGGTGGGTGTCATGGATCCATTGTTAGTCTCACTGCAGGGTACGTAGTAGTGCTGGCTACCGCTTGTATTGTCTATAGCTCATCGAGCCCTCGTTTCTTATTCCTGCCCTAGCAGGTAGCCCTAATCTCAGCAGTCAGGGGTTTGTTTAAGGCTGTGATCCCGGGTATGCACAAGATACACCCACCTGATCGGAGCTTCTCAATCATTAGATCTCATGACACATGATTACACTCTCACATATAATACTATACTCTACAGTTTTCCAGTTTTATTTCTCTGCCGATATTGTGATTATTGCCATCTCATTGTCATCTCATATATGTATCTACCTGTTATATTATTCCTTTGTTTTTACTACTTGCTCGGTCGTATCTGAGACCCTGGGTTTGCATGCCCAGATTTAGAGCCCGAGACTTCACCTTCAGAGGAGGACCAGGAGTATCTGGACGGACTAGTTGAGCAGCAGTAGGGTTGTGCTTGAAGTTATTTTGTCCCTTTTAGGCTGGCAGTAAGTTCTATATTTGTACTCTTTTTGTGTTTTAGACATGTAACTGAAATATATATACTAATGGACTCTTATGTACACTATTTCTTTTTGACACTGTACAGGATTGTGCTATGTACTCTTGTTACATGTGATATATATATAAAATCTCAGTAGTGTTCTTGCTTTGCTAACATATCTTGCAAGTCTACAGGAGGCTTAACGTGTATACGTGGGGGTTACATACTCCGCTTGTACACGTCGCCGATCATGTCACATATTGTTATATTTTACTTTGGGAACTGGGGTGTGACACATATGCTACGTTATACATTATGACATCAGTTGTTTGTTTACAGTTATTTTACTTGTCTTTTATCTGCATGCTTATTCATGTTATTGTTATTCAGTTGTTTGTTTATCATGTTATTTAGTTATCCTATGTTTGCAGTTATCTTGTTATTATTCTGTGCACATTGTTTATATGCACGAGCAGTCCTCTTTACACATACTCATTAGGTCGCTTTCTGATGACCCTGGATTTGCTTGTCCAGATAGTGGACGCTTTAATTCTATTGTCAGATGTTCGATGAGACCATACATATTGCGAGGAGTTTGGGTCTCTCTTTGATTCTAGTATTCTCATCTCTCTTATCTTTCTGTTATTTCCTGATTCTACCTTTATCGCATTCAGTAGCCATTTTCTTTCCTTTATTCATCTGTTATTATTGTGTTAGATATTTATATGTCATATTGTAGTGATATTTATTTATCATGGTAGATTTTGTAGCTTGTTCAGGTTACTTTAGGCTTAGCGTGTATGCGTGGGATATTTTCCTCGCGTATATACGTCGCCGACCTTCGTCGCGACTCCGTTTCCGCGTATTTTGGGAAGCAGGGCGTGACAATATAAACTGGATTGACTCCTAAACTACGAAAATATCATAAAACTCATAGAAAGCCAATAAAATTGATAATACTAATACAAGTGAAACCAGCTACACAGGCTCGATTTACGGCTTATGAGATTAGTACATCGAAGGAATAATCCAAACAACGAACTCACATACATATATATATATATATATATCTTTATCTCATGTTACCGTACTCCGAGCGTATACAACCGAGTTGCAAAACAACACAACGGATTATTAATTAGCATATTATTATTATTATTACTCGTTCTACCATATATCTAGGTATGTGCCTGATTGTACTCCAAAATTGCATTTTTATCATCACTTTTACATGTATATCCTTGATCATTCCTTTATTAATTAATGCTATTAATCCCCTTTTTTTATTATGGTGTGTAGTTACTTAAATCAGAGGATAAAGATACAAGAAGCTTCATTTTATCCCTAATCCTATCTAAAGTTAGATTTTAAATTAGAATGAATCCAAAGGAGGAAAGGATTAATCTTCATCTCCTATTCAAGTTCAAATTCAGAAGATAAAGTCCTAGAAGATGAAGTATATAAAGCTAATTCTAAAAGGAATAAGGAGGATAATTCAAATTAAATGGAGTTCAAAATCAATTCAGACTCGGATTTAGACTGTACACGTTTTAGTATTCAGATCATAACTTTTGCTACAGATATTTAAATCCAATGATTTAAGATGATACAAAAAGCAGACATGAAGGAATACAATTCTTCTGTTTATCACTCTATCAAATTCAGCCGTCTGATGAGTCATATTCAGCAAAAAGACGCCTACTTGCTGCAGGATTGAATTCCCTATTGAATTATGAAACCGTCTAATTTGTATCCTATTGTGATTAGATTTGAGGCCTATTTAAAGCGCTGAAATCTCTCATTATGAAGAATCTCCACATCAGAGATCATAGCTTAGGATTTTTCTCTCTTCTCCAAATTTCTTTTATATTTTTTAGATTTTAGTTCTATTTGTGAGAAGGAGAAGCCATTGTAATTCGAGGTGACAGAGGTGACAGATCAATACAAGGTGCTTTTTTCTTTTCATATCTCTTTTGTTATTTACTTTATTTTTTTGCTTTTTCTTATTTTTTATTTATTTCTTGCTTTCTTTTGCTTATCATGTTTACCATGAGTAGCTAGATTTTTCTCATGGCTTGCTAAGATATCACCACCATTACATCTAATGTCTAGTAGATAATCAGATTAGATCATATGCATGCCTACTCCAATTTTTATTCTTGAAGACTCATTAGGATAAGCAACTAGGTCAATATTTGCTAATACTTCTTAACTGCTTTTTTTTAATCTATGCTTGATGAAAATCTTGATATTTTAATGTTAAATGTTGATTAGTGTTATTTCAAATAGGGTTAAGATTTGCTAAATACTTTCTAATAATTTTTTCTTACTTTATACTAGATTGACAACCTTGATATTGTAATGTTAAAACATGGATGGTGTTATTTCAAATCTAACCTAGTTTCTATCCTATGTATCTTGCTTGATTTTGTGGTAGAATATCATGTTTAGGATTTGAAGTGAAGTAATTATCTATCTAGCATTAGCATGTATGGTGGTTGATTATTAGTAAGCTGTGAACCTTTTTTTAGTTTAATTCTTTATCCACATATAATTCATCTTTTCTTTTCTAAGTTATTTAAACAGAGAAGATAGTAAGAGGACAATATTACCGAAAAGCTTCCGTCGCATCTCTCCTTAAGGTTTGACCCGTTTAGCTCTTGCTACAGCGGTTAGATTACAAAGATTCAGAGTTAAAACCAATCACATACACTTTTCATATTCTCTGTACTCTGTTTTGAGCAATCAAATTTTGGCACCGTTGTCGGGAGGGAACGGCACGGTAATATCTAACCCTAATTTGTTGTTTCTATTCTGCAGGGGCATCAAAAGGGAGTTTTTAACTTTAACTAAATTTGACTAGACGTTGGCCCTAGGTTGACTTTGGACTCATTTAGAAGGTTGACCGAAGGAGGAGGTTGTTTGAAACTAACTCTTACTAAATCAGTGTCTAGGAAGGGGATTAAGGGCTGAAAGCCTGAAAGTTGGTGGTTACTTAATGAAAGAACGTCTTTGACGGATAACCTCCCACCAACCTTACCACCTACCTGGCCGATTAACTTGTGGTTAGGGTCGGTAATAGACCTCGCAAGGATAACCTAAAGTTAGGAGTCGTCTAAGTCTAGGCTAACTTAGTCTAGATTTTTTTTTTAGTTGTTTGTTTCTCTTTATTTTTAACATTTCTTATGTGATATGGCTTATTACAACAATTTTCTCAATTTTAATGGTAATTCATATTACGCCCCGATCTCTTTTGAATTGGATATTACTAACCTGACATATCATAATTTTAACCAACCAAGCATACCTAGTGGTCTTATCCAAATTAACATGTGCCCCAACCTCAATTTTATGAAACAAATTGGAATAATCATCTCTACTCTTTACCAAGTCAATGGGGATACAACACCCCTGAGCCATATTGTCAACCACCTTTCCGACCATTTTCTTCATATACTTCTTTTCCCACACCACCAATAGAAGAACCTACCTACTTGGAAAAGAGCGTAGAATCCATGATTCAGTTCCCAAATGATCTATTCGATAGTTTAAAAGAAAAAATGGATCGTATACGAGATTTAATGAATGAACAAATTTTTAGACTTTCAACATCCTTGAACTAACTAACCAAATTGATAGGAACCAAGAATCATTGTATCTAGAAGACCTTGATCAAGATTCAATTTCATCGCATTAACATGAACTTGATCAATCCCAATTCTTGGACAAATTGACAAGTTTTAACTTCAATGAGATTGAATTAGATTGTGAATGTGAACCCGATCCTCAACTTTGTGATCTAATTCCAAACTTTGAATCTATGTTGACTCCGGTGTCTTCACCTAATTTGGACCTAATTCCCAAGCCAACATTAATTCCAATACCCGTATATTATAAAATTGGATCACCTATTTTGGATAGTCACATTCATTTAATGGATCATAAATACGAACTTAAATTCTTTGATTTGAAGCTCACTCTTAGACCACACCCGACTCTTGAACTTATATTTGATTTTTTCGAAACAGTATTGGTTCCCAATCCTATTATTCTTAAGCCCAAATCAATCACTTCATTACATCAAATTCTATTGTTAGACCAAGGTGTAAACAATGATTACCCTGAGATGGTATTCCAAGATTGGTCATATAACCAAGATAGTTTCAATGTTAGGGTCATGCATGATCCTACACATTTGGGGGATAATAACAATGTACACCAGAAAGAGGTCATAAAAGGTGGATTCCTTAATGATCCACATTATTTAGACCGGGTAGCAATGCTTGGCCCAATCCATCCACCACCGGAACCACCACCTTGAGGTCATATTTTTCCTTCCCTTTCTTTTTTTCATGCATACATACATTCATTCATACATTGAGGACAATGCATGAGATAGGTGTGGGGGAGGGTTTACTAACATACTAACATAGGTACATACTAACATTTTTTTTTTAAAAAAAACTTTTTGAAAAAGCAAACAATATTTTGATTTATTTCTGTAAGTAATTAAGTTAATTTTAAGGAATAGAAAAATCATAATTAGGATTTCTTAACACTTGGTCAAAATAAAGAGTATATGTTTCATTTTTAGGTTTAGGAGGAAAAATTGGAAAAGTAATTCAGTCTTGATATCTTTACCTTGACGAAATATGCATGCTTTATACACTTACACATTTGGGATTCAAAATAAAGACTCTTGCGTCTTAGAATAAAATATATATAAATTAAACAAATCTAATTATTGATTAGCTAGGTAGTTTGGCCTAAGAAAGCCTTGGTACTTACGCGAAGGGTAATTGATTAGTTTGAAAAAAATTATATATATATATATATATATATATATATATATATATATATATATATATATATATATATATATATATATATATATATGTATTAACACATCTAATAATCAATTAGTTAGGTCAGGACCTCAAGAAGTCTTGATACTTACACAAAAGAAAATTAGATGAGTTATACATATTAAAAAAAAAGAAGTGCTTAAAGGGCAACGAAGTGGTAATACTTCTAACTTATTAAAATAATAATAATAATAATAAATGTATAAGGCATGAGAGTTGAAGTTGAAGAATCCCAAGAAAAAATTCGTGTTCACAAAGATGCATATGACTTAGGGTAAGGTAATAGACTCGATGAGAAATTCAGTTTGAATCCTAACCTAAATTGATAAATAATTACTTGAATAAAGACTAAGTAAAAGAATGATCAATTTGGTAATCCTAAAAACTTATAAATTTCTTAATTTTTACAAAGTATTTCAATATTTTTTCTCTTTCAAAATGGTATTTCGAAAATACTAACATTTTATTTTTCTTTCTTTATGAATTTTGTGGGTGTAATTTACTGAAAACCCTCACGAGACAACACTCGTCCTCTAGGGTAACCTAGAGGTTTAATGGCTTGTTGCACGTGCTAAGTGCAATTGTGATTCCTATGAAAGTGAGTTAGATTAGATTAAATTAGTTTCTAACATTTGGTTTTGCTCCAGGACGATCAAAAGATAAGTGTGGGGGTGTGGTGTGGCTGCTGGGATTTTTTGTTAGATTAGTTTAGCCTCATCAAAAGAGAAGAAGAATAAGGCTAGGGTTAAGGATTTAAGATTTTTTGTTAGATTAGTTTAGCCTCTTTTGAGTTCTCTTCTTAGTAATTGCTGCTGGTTTTGGCTTGGCTATTGTAAGGAGGAAGGAGAAGGAGCTTGTACCAAGGATTGCATCAATAAAGGTTATCTTTTCTTTTTTTTATGTTCTTATTCTTGTTCTTTTAATTTCAAGTCTACCTTTTTATTTCTTTGTTCTTGGTTTGATTCTTGGTGTTGTTTTTAATCTTTCTTCCTTCCTTTTCTTTTCTTTAAAGATCTTAAAAATAAAAAGATTGGATAAAACAAAAAGGATGCTAGGATAGAATAATTCTAGGGTAGCTAATCACTAGATCGAATAGGGTTAGATCTAGGGTTAGTTGATTAATCTAATGGCTTTGCAATCTAGGGTTAGATTAATCCTTTGAAGTTTAGTGATGATAGTCCAACTTAATGATTTAGATAATTAGGGCTTGGCTTTGGATTAGAGTAGGGTTTGGCTTTAGATTAAGTTTAGTGGTAGGGTTTGGCATAGTTTAATGATTAGGGATTGGCTTTAGCTTAGGTAAAATTAGGGTTTGGCTTGACGTAGTGTAGATAAGTTAAGTTGGACATCTTACTCTTCTTACTTAGGGTTAACAACTTTGATGAATGTTTCATTAGTTTAAAAGGATACAAATCCTAAATCGAGACTAGTAGTGAAGGTAGATTAGCGACCTAGACTCTCCCTCTTAGTTAGATCTACTTTCTTATTTCAAACTACAACCAATCTTTTTTCTAAGTCTTGACTACAGATATAACGTGCTGTCAACACTTCCATCGCCTCTCTCCCAGTGGAACACGACCCGCTTTGGCGTAGGCATGAAAGAGTAGGTAAGAAGGTCGCAAGTAAAGTAAATATGGTAAAACCAATTATGTAAGTCCAAATTACCGATCTGTGAGGTTAGAACGTTGAAAGTATAATCCAAACATGGAAACTCTCATATATATACCATATATACCTCACGTAACTGTTTTCCATTGATTTTGTAAAGGGGAAAACTTACAAAAAAGTGTCGAGGAGCTAAATTACAAGTAATTCTTTGCAGTAAGAAGATTACAGGTAGATCTCCTCTGAGATTTCTGGGAAAGTGTGCTGGTAGGAATCTGATCAGCGCGCGATCACTTTATCCTTTTGACGATGCGATCGATCGGACAATCGGACTGTCGCCTGATGGGATTCCCTTCTCGCCTGGTTCGGGGAATCGGAGAACAGATGGTCGGTAGAGCCCTCTTGTTACTTCTCGAGCTACCTCCGCTTAGGAATTCCTTCTCGCCGGTTCTGGAGATTCCTTGAGAGGAAGGAAGATCTTAGGGTCACCCTGATTAGAGAAGTAATTCTCTGAATTCTTGAAAGCAAGAGAGCAGATCTCTGTCCTTAGCCGTCTCTCCTCTCTTTTTTCAGCCTCCTCTCTGTATGCCTCTGGTAGGCTATTTATAAGGAGGAATATGGGTATAATTGACCTGAAAATCTGAAAACAGATTGAGTCAATCTATTTTACATCTGGAAAGTAGCCTTGCCGTGAGGTTAGAGACAGCTTTCGCGAAGCTAGAATAGCAAGTAGCGCTGATCTCTTGATCCGCTCTGCTAAATGAGGGATGCTCCCTTGATTCTTTCCAAAAGACTGAAAGATCTCCCCTGATCTTCTCACCTGATTGGGAGAGTCAAAAGATTATGGTAAGCAACTGCCAAATTTGATCTCAATCAACATGATCTCATCTGGAGATTTGCTTAGTCAAAATGACTATAAAGGACTCGCAGTGGAGTCGTTGCGTTGAGCTCATAGCGGAGCTGAGAGAAGATTCTGGCGAAGCTAGAAGAATGCTCTCAGTGGAGCTAGATAAAACCTGTAGCGAAGCTACCAGTCAACCTTTTGCGCAGCTGCATGGGGCTTCAAGTGAAGTTAACTTTCTGCGGAGTTAACTGAGCATCTCCGGGCGAAGCTGTAACTTAGCTCGCAGCGAGGCTGTGAAGGAGCTTCCTGCGATGCTAAGCAACTTTGGTTTCTCATGTGAGACTTATCTCGTGGGCTCGTGCGAGACTAAGTGTTGAGCTAACTTAGTGTCCCTGGACCTGCTTGGGCCTTCTCACGAGCTTTTAAGGATGATCTTGGCTTACTGTCTGCTTCACTGGATCAGTAGAGTCCAAGTTGCTGATTCGTCCCTTTGAGATGGGTGAAGAACTGGTCGTCAGCTTGTCTGCCACTTGTCTTTTGTAGATGTCAACAAGTTAGACATTGTTCAGGCCAGTTAGGAATCTTGTCTTTTTTAGAGTGTCAACAAAACCCCCTTCAAAGTTTTCGTGAATCTGAAATGGAATGGTTCAGACTCCGAATTACTTTGAACTGCTTTGATTAATGGTATGTGAAATGCGAACGTCGCCATAGTGGTTAAGTTCAACTTCGCTTTTAATCCTGCCTCCGAATTGGAATAAGTCCACCGAGGAATCGTGTAGATTCGCGATTCTGGGTAGCTACGCATTTGGGTGGCTTCGCGTCTGGGTAGCTTCCGTTAACTCAGTGTTTGGAACGACGTTCCCTTCCCGATGCTAACTGCTTTTTGGCGAGTTACGAGAGGGATTATTCCCTTTTTCGAGGTTGAAATAACCTCTCTTGCTTTTAACGAGGGAGATTGTTCCCTTTCTTGAGGCTAAGCATTTAAATGCTTTAAATTCGCCCGCGCTTCTAAGTTTGAAGTAGCCGCGGTGCGGTCAGGCCATGAGGCCTATAAATAGGACACTTGAATTCCTTTTCAGAGGAACAATCTGTTCATGACATCCCCTCGTTGCCCAGGAAAGAAGACTCAGATCTCTGAAATAGTGGGAGCGCCCACCCTGGTCACCAACCGGCCAAGAGCTGGTGAACCTCGGTCATCGAGAGACTTTACCAATAGACTAGTGACTTTAGGGAGTTTATCTCCCTTAATCTTAGCTTTACCAGCTACTTCAGGGATTGATTTACCTTATTCTTCATTCTGTATCTGACTGACTTGGAGAGAAGGGTTTCAGCCCTATTTTCCAGCTTCTCGGCGAAGCTATCATTCTCGCTTGATTAGAAAAAGACTTTTTCATGCAGAGTTCCTGTCTTGATCTATTGAATCTGCCTGTTAAATCTGCCACATAGGCAAGAATTGAGACTTAGTCTCTTCAAGGTTGAGCCAGTGTTGCCATATAGGTGGGGTCAAGACTGCGTCCTTCTGGCCCAGTATGGCTTAGCCATATAGGCGAGGCTAGGACTTGGTCCTTTTTGAGGCTTCTTTAGCCTAGCTGCCTTAGGCGGAGCTAAGACTTGGCTTATGCTAAGCTAGTCCATCATTATTGTGCAAGCGAGGCTATCCTCTACTTTAACTGAAGCACCACTGGATCGGATATGAATTGCTTCACCCAAAGAATTTGACTTAGCATTTCATCTTTGCAGTTTTCTTTTGATTTAATGCTAACCTGTTTCCACTTTGCATTTCAGTGAGCTGTGCCTGCCAGTCTTCCTTATTGATGAAAGAGACTAGAAACCTGCTTCTTGATTTCTAAGTTGAAGCTTTGATCACAAGCAGGAGGAACATACTGGAGCAGCTGATATGCGTTCCAAGAAGAGGTTGGCAGTCGCTTAGCCGAGATGATCCGCTTTGGGAAGGGGCTGGTAGCCGCTTATCCGGGATGATCCACTTTGGGAAGGGGCTGGTAGTCGCTTATCCGAGATGATTCACTTCGGGAAGGCGGACGTCACCTGTAAGGTCTTGGATCCTTCCTTTGCCAATTTTGATTAAGGAAGATCTAGCTTTCTGGTGGCAACCTGTCCTTTGCCAATTTTAATCAAAGAAGATCCAGCTCCCAATCTCTTGTCAATTTCCATCAAAGAAGATCCAGCTTCTTGATGGCGATATCTGCCATTAAGCGAAGGATTATGGCCTTGTGCAGGAGGAGGACCTTTCGTGTCCAGTTGAGATGGTTCATCACCTCGGAAGTAGATAGAATGATTTGTCTGCCTTTGGAGCAATGATTCTGTTGTATGAAAGACAATCTTGATGTAGTATCAATGTATCTTCCCCAATGAATCAATAAAAATGTTTATTTTTTGCTTATCTACTTTGTTTCCCTCCTTTTTGATTCGAGGACACCCGGAGTGGACTAGCTTTAGGAAGTCTTTTCCTTAGGAGGAAATAGAAGCTCTCAGCAGAGCTAAACTTCTAGTGAAGTTAGATACAGACTCTCAACTAAGTTAGAAATAAGTCTTTGGCGAAGCTAAAACGGAATTTCCGCGAAGCTAGAGATGTGCTTTTAGCGGTGCTAAGGCACGTTTCTCAGCGAAGTTACTCAAGCGTAGCGCGAAGTCAACGCTGAACTCACGATGGAGTTAGCCCTTAGTGGGGCTGAAGCAACACTTCTAGGGAAGGCACTTAGGCAATTAATTTGAAGCGACTGCCTGTGCTCCTTTCGAGGAGGCAAAGTTTAGGCAATCTTAAGCCTATAAAAGCCCGATTGGGCTAAAAGAGAAAGAATTACTTCTCTTTTTCCTCCTTCTTCGTTTGATACTTTAAGAATTTTTCAGTTCTTCCATGGCCCCCAAAGACGAGCAGGCAAAGAGGCAGTGACCTCTGCGACGGAGGGGCCTCCTCCTCCTCCGGTCATTAAGCACCCCATTGCGGGTAGGGATTTTTCCCTTTTTCCCAGAGATTTTCATCTCTTTTCGAAGCCAATTTTCGGCTATTTCATGATGAATCTAGAATGATTCATCGTGATCTAGTGATCTCAGGGAGTTCAACTCCCTTAATCCTCTTTGCCAAATTTTTAGGGAATTTAATTCCCCTTAATTTCTCAACTGAAAATTTATGAACCGAATGGTTTCTTCTCCAAACTTCTGTGCGAAGCTAACCCTTAGGAGGTTCACATCCTATCGAATAACAGGATGCGAAGCTAGCCTTCAAAGCGCAGCTGGAAAAGGACTTTAAAGCCCTTAAAATGATTTTAGGCAGCCGTGCTCTTCTGACGAAGTTAGCTCTTGGGGCTTCTTCGAGTTCTGTTATACGAGGCCAAGCTTCCAGAGCGAAGCTAACACTTAGATGTTTTTTGCATTTTGCCTTTCATGCGGAGTGTGGAGCCAAGCTGCAGTTGCGAAGCTGAGCTTCGGGACGAAGCTAATGCTAGGCTCGCTTCGCTCGGGGAGCGAAGCTATGCCTTAGCAAAATTATTTTTCTTGCCTTAACTTTCTTCAGCAAATGAACTAATATAGTTTCTTCTTGTCTTTGCAGTGCACTATACTCCTGGTCCTCTGAACAGTCTCTTTGGAATAACCAGGGGGCTGGATGGTAATGTTAGCCTGCAGTTCCAAGGGCAGACTTCACTATTCAGTGAGCGGAGTGCTCCTGGTCGGGATGCTCTTATATACGCCGGAGATCAGCGTACTATGAGGAGCATCTTAACTACTGCTCCCCTTGAGGATTCTGACCGAAAAATCTATCGGAAGCCTGGCTTCATGTTTGGGGATGCAGCGCCAGATACCGATCATCAGCTGCTAGTCAGAGAAGGACAGTGGATTTTCAATCTAGATGGCGAGAAGTATTATCTCCCGTCTAGCAAGCGCCATTTTCCACTGTCTTTCTTCCAATGCGTGACGAAGGATCGGAAGATGCAGTGGCAAGTGATTCAGATTACTGACTCCGTTCACGTGGAAAGTTGATAGCTTCGCCTCCTGGTTATACAAGGGCGGGTCCTCCTCGTTGTATATTGGGTCTCCATCCTGGGAACGTTCTCCCGGACATTCCAGTGGGAAAAATCTCACGGTGGCTCAGACTTTTGGAAATCAGTTCTTCAAAGCTCATGGTAATTATCCAGCCACTGATTTCAGGACCCCTGGGTGGATTCACCTTATATGTCTTGACCCATTTTGAAGAGGACCTGGAGAGATTTGGACTCTATGAGGCTGTCAGGGCAACCTGTTACGACATCCAGATGAGCGTAGCGAACTTCTACGCCATCTTTGAGTTATACTGCCCAGTTACAGGGACTTTCTTCACCCCTGTAGGTGAATTGGGCATGGCTTTATACGAGATGTGGGAAGTCTCTGTTCTGCCCTTGGGAGCTCTCCCATATGAAGAATATTTTCCGTGCGAGGCGGAACTGGTGCTTCTGGAGAAGCAGAAGCCCGCCTTGTTTGAGACTTACCGGGAGTTGATATGCCACCTTTACATTTGCTCGAGTATGCATGGGAGCCATAAGGGAGCTTCATGCAGTTCGAAGAGCGGGGGGAATTATTTGTTCCCCAACCTGAAAGATGCTCCTGAAGCAGCTCACTGCGGGGTTGCAGATGAGGACATTTTTCGAAGGATGAAAGAACACTCCCAAGGAGATATGATTCTGGAAGAGGATGATGGACCTTATGAGAAAGGTGATATTCTATGGAGTTTCCATCACCAGGCTCGTCGTCCGATGTCCCGGAAGGCACTTTTGGCCGGTTTTTTATCGGTCTGGCTGAAGAGATGTGTGGTACCCTCTCCCTCCAGCGACGTCATCCTTCCGACTGTCTTATTGCCGGCCGTTCATTTGGTTCACGGTCATCCTCTTGGACTTCTCCCAGCAATGTTGTGTTGTATTGAGCGGGGCCTTCGTGCATTAATGGAGGCTTTCTGTAGGCCACCAGTAACGAAGAAGGGCAAAGGCACTATCCTGCCTTGCGACGGACCAAACCTCAAGATCAGTTTGCTATACACTTATTTAATGGCATGGTTCGCCCTTCACTGTCCTTTCATTATCCAAGCCAGTGAGGAGTCTCCAGAAGGCGTCCGCGATTCTCCGTCGATTCGAGGGGTGTTCATGGTTAATGACTTATGTGACCGCGGTTCGCAAGCTGCTGAGCCGGTATGACGTTTACAGTCTTTTTCGTTACTTTCCTTACATCTGCGATGCAGGCTATGGCGAAGAATTTAAGGATGTAGGAGATGGGCAGACATCGCTGAGCTGGGGAGTTTTTGAGTGGCTGGTTAGCATCGGCCATCCCATCTGGTGTACAGGAGTGGGGATACCTGCTACTTGGAACCCTATGTTCCGAGTCGGTTTGCTCGTCAGTTCGGGTATGACCAACTGTACGTAGGTAACCCGAACACCAATCTGGCCTTTATGGGGAGCCTCATTGATGGTGCTCGTGCCTGGTGGTTTTACATCGCTGGCTGTACTGAGGCGCGGCTGTGCATACCACTGAGCACTCCGAATCTTCAGACAACTTTAGGGTTCTGTCAGTGGTACAGAACTTCGAACTCCACACCAACCGGGTTTTTTTTTAACTCTTTTGGCGTGAAGTTAATCTCTCGGCGGCTGAAGCGGAAAGTCACTGAGAGAGGAGAAGGCAGGAGGGTCCGCGTGCCAGGCCTCGGGGAATTCGTCGCCACTGCTGATAGTGAGGCTTCGGATGCAAAGAGTCCCCGTTTTGAGGGAAACACAGGTGCTAAGGTTCCACCTGAAGCTCCTGGTGGGGTAGGCACGGCCCCCATGGAACATGTTGATGTAGAAGAAGTGAAGGAAGAAGATCCCGACGTTCACTTCAAGCGAAGTGGGAAGGTGGATCTCGTAGGAAGAGGATAGTGAAGAGGCCTCATCGCTACACTCCCACCATTATTGCAGAGGGTGAGTCAACCGCGATGCCTCCTCCTCCTGCTCCATTAGTCATTAAGTTGTCAGCTCCGAGGCAGAGCATTGATAAAGCTGTTCCTGACCTGAGTAAGATCAGCCCTGAGAGCCGAGGCTGTAGGAGAACAGGGAGATTACTATGATCCCCTGTTCACTTATAAAGAAGGTGACGAGGCTAGCTACTTCGTTGCCTCAGAAGACTCTGGAGGTGATGCGGCCGACGTTGGTCTTTCGGGTGTTGGGACCTTAAAAGGAAGTCCCGTGGCCTCTAGCTCTTTAGGATGGACCACAGAGGGTTCGGCGAGTGAAGGTGGACCGGCCGTCCGTGTTGACTCTGCCAAAGATTTTTCTATGGAGCCTGAGGGGACTGATGCCGCCGTCGAGGAAGTTCGGAGAGAAGCTGCGGCCAAGGCGATTGAGGCGATATCATCTTTTGGTAATGTTTTGACCTTTTGTGAATAATTCTCTCATGATATTCATTATACCTAGCTCAAACAGAGTCTTGCTATAGGTGTTCCACCTTTGGGTGCATCGACTTCAAGGGAGCCAGCCAATCTTCCTGAGGGAATCAGGGGTGAAGCAAGTACTTTGACCGCGGCGGATGCTGCTGAGTTGGATGCCTTGTATCACGGCCTGCCCTCCTATCAACTTGACCGGCAAGTGGCCTTAAAGGGACCGAGGAGACAGTGGTTACGGAACCAATCTCACTTCCAACTACGTCGGTAAGTGAACTGCTAGTGGTTTCGCTAGCGCCGCCTATCCTGCCAATTGTGAAGCTGAAGGTGATTGCCAGTCCTACTTCTCCAATACTGGTTGTTGAGCCAGCTCTCCCAGAAGTAGTCACTAGCCCTACGTCGATTGTGGCTAGTGTACTGGTCTCAGTGAGGACTCCTCCGAGATCACCGACGATCCCCCATATTTCTCCAGCCATTGCTCCTGCCATTCCTTCTACGGTTATGTCAGTGAAACCGGTGGAAGCTTTGCCTTCAGGGGCCACTCGTTCTCCGGGAGTAGTTGAAGCCAAGAATGAATTTGTGGCTGAGCTAGTCAACAGCTTTTATAAGGGCTTGAAGCGATCCATTGCTTTGGTCTTGAAGGGCTCGACTACCTCATTTTCCGCTTTGAAGGTGGTCCTCTCTCGAAGTATTGACAGTATTCGAGACTTTGGAGGGGATGACCAGGCCGCCACATTGGAGCTTCTGGTGGACAGGCTTGAGAGGGATGTGGACGAATGGCGCTGTCTCAGCCATTCATATTTGGAGTCTTCAGTCAATGAGCAGCTTGCACACCTCGCTGCTCAAATGCATGAAGCCCACCTTGCCACTCAAGAAGCAGCTAAGGCAATTTCTTCTGACTTGAAATCTTGGAGACAAGGAAAGTAGAGCTCGGGGATGCCATAGATGCTTCTAACAGTGCTCTTCTCGACGCTGAGGATAAGATTGAAAAGGCCAAAGAAATGATCAAGAAAGCCAATCTTCTTCTGTCCAAGGCCGAACCGGTGCGTCTTGAGGAGATTGCTTGGCTAGAGCAGCTTAGGGCTCAGAATGACAAAGTCCTGCAATAGGAGTTAGCATAGAGGGCAACTTTGGCTGAAATTGAGGTTCGCCTGTCCCAGACAGCAAGATTTAATGAGGCCGAATTGAGGTCGCAGGCACTTATCAGGGCTGCTGAGGAGAGGAAGAATAGGCTGGTCACTCTTTAAGAACGGATCAAGTCCTACGAAGCACCCTCGTAGCTTGTAATCCGTGTATCTATATATCCCTCTTTTAGAATCAATAAAAAGTAATTTTATTTGACTCCCTTGTTGCATTTCCAACTTGTTTTATCTTCTGAATTTTCAATTCTTACTTTCAAGTTGTATTGCAATCCTCAAAAGGAAACGGAATAATGGTATAACTAATCTAATTAGCGGTGGTAAACTGATAGGGTTAGTTACCATTAAAGAAATAGTCTCTACTGGACTGAAAGATGAGATCGAATATCCATCGATTCAGAGGTGACAAGCTGGACATAAACGATTAGGGATTACCAAACTCGGGGTGTTTACCGTTCAGAGGTAACGAACTGGACATAACGGTAAAAAAAAAGGGAGACTTGGCTATCTGTCGGTTCAGAGGTAACATTGACATAACTGATTGAGAAGCCACTAAGCTCGAAATTTTGTCATTTAGAGGTGACGAACTGGACATGATGACAAAGAAATAGTCCCTACTGGACTGAAAGATGAGACTTTACTATCTGTCGGTTCAGAGATAATATGGACATAAACGATTAAGAAGCCACCAAGCTCAAAATTTTGTCATTCAGAGGTGACGAACTGGACATGATGACAAAGAAATAGTCACTATTAGACTGAAGGATGAGACTTGGCTATCTGTCGGTTTAGAGGTAATATGGACATAACCGATTGAGAAGCCACCAAGCTCAAAATTTTGTCATTCAGAGGTGACGAACTAGACATGATGACAAAGAAATAGTCCCTACTGGACTGAAGGATGAGACTTGGCTATCTGTCGGTTCAGAGGTAATATGGACATAACCGATTGAGAAGCCACCAAACTCAAAATTTTGTCATTCAGAGGTGACGAACTGGACATGATGACAAAGAAATAGTCCCTACTGGGGGAAATAAGACTTGATTATTAACTCCATGAGGATTTTGATTTCTCCTTCGGATGTTATTTGGAAGAAATTGTCAGAGGTATATTGTTAACGTGACAACCAAAAAAATCTACTGAAGACTGATTATCAGAAACTCGCTAGGGAGTTAGGAAATGAGTCTCATAGAAGATCATATATCTGAGAACTTTGTGGGGACTTGTAAAGCAACTTGCCAGAGGTGTGATGTTAACTTGAGAAGGATTCATTTACTGTTAGAGGTGCTTGAACATAATAGTAATTTGAGTGGACCTATCGTTCTGCTGAAGAGAATGACAAGCGGGGTTTATTCACTGGGGATATTGGTTTTATCCGTTGGGGAGTAGATTATAGTCTTGCTATCAGAGGTTTAATGTTAACATGATAGGTTAGACTTATCATTTTGTAAGGGATATGAATACCTTTATACGTGATTTTACCATTCCATGGATGGGAATTGGTAAGTGATTTTGGAGAGGGAATCAAATGGGAACAGGTCCCTTAAGATTTTTAGCAAATCCTCAGCCGTCAACGGATTTGGTATGCCTTTACCAACTACTGTTTGAGTCAGGCTAGCCATGCTATTCCCTCAGCATGATGAGTTATCAAGGACTTTTGTTGGGCTTAAAGGCCAACATTTTCCTCTATCCTTAACTGCGAAAGCAAATGGGAACAGGCCCCTTAGGATTTTTAGCAAATCCTCAGCTGTCAACATATTTGGTATGCTTTTACCAACTACCGTTTGAGTCGGGCTAGCCATGCTATTCCCCTCAGCATGATGAGTTATCAAGGACTCATGTTGGGCTTAAAGGCCAATATTTTTCTCTATCCTTAGCTGTTAGAGGCGTTGGATTATTTGGTTACTGTATTCGTAACCTTGATTCTTCTTTGAGACAACCAGTGTTCGATCAGCTTGACACTGGTTTATGGTTGCATGATCTTGTTTAGAGGAAGAGATGAGCGCTCCTTCTGCCTATCTTGGATCTGAAGGTCTTGATCAGAGGTGTAATGTTAACTTGATCATGAGAAGGATCCTATCAAGGATAATACTTCTTTAAGAACTTGCCGTTGATCGGCATCATGAGTAAATCACCATCTGAAGTCATAAGGCGATATGCCCCATTTGAATAGACTGTTTCTATTACAAACGGTCCTTCCCATTTGGGCTAAAATTTGCCTTTGATTTTGTGCGTCATGATCATCGGTCGTCTGACAGCTAAAACCAAATCTCCTTTCTAGAAGATTCCTTGCTTAACCTTCTTATTGAAGGCTTTTGAGATCTGGGCTTGATACAACTCAATGTGTTGCTGAGCTTGTAACCGCTTCTCATCTAGGGCTTCGAGCTCTTGGAGTCGTAATCGATCATTGTCCTCCTTTGTCATCTTAGTCATCAAAGCGACTCGTAATGACGGCATCTGAATTTCTAACGGTATGAGTGCTTCACACCCATATACCAGGAAAAAGGTATATTACCTGTTGGGGTCCGAATTGTGGTTCGGTAGGCCCAAAGACATTCACTAAGCTTCTCATTCCAGTCTCGCTTATTTGAGGAAACGAACTTTTTTAGTAGCTTAATGATTATCTTGCTGAATGATTTCGCCAAGCTGTTAGCGGCGGGATTATAAGCAGTTG
Organism: Agave tequilana; assembly: GCA_038442645.1. Classification (NCBI taxonomy): domain Eukaryota; kingdom Viridiplantae; phylum Streptophyta; class Magnoliopsida; order Asparagales; family Asparagaceae; genus Agave; species Agave tequilana. The sequence goes on along the minus strand of JAVJIF010012157.1, from coordinate 57,378 downwards.
AAGCCACATTCTGAATTTGGTATTTATCACATAACCGATGGAATACCTGGCTTGCAAATTGGGGACCGTTATCATAGATGATCCGTCTAGGGACACCAAATCGATGGATGACATGGTGTTTGATTAAATTAACCACGTTAGAAGTTTTAGCTTCCACCAGTAGTATAGCTTCTGCCCACTTTGAAAAGTAATCGGTTATTGCTACGATAAACCAGTGACCTTTCATTGAGGAGGGGCTGATCGGCCCACGACATCGATTCCCCACGCTTCAAATGGCCATGAAGTAACAGTTGGATGAAGCAACTCTAGAGGCTGATGTATGAAGTCCGCATGGATTTGGCAGGCCTTACACCTTCATGCATATTGGACGGCATCGACTATCATGGTTGGCCAATAATATTCAAGCATGTGCAATCGGTCCTTGAGTTTTGGACCTGGCTGATGAGCTCCGCATATGCCGTCGTGCGCGTCTTTAAGCACTTCTTGTGCCTCTGAATTAGAAAGACAACGGAGGAGGATACCATCATATGAGCGACGGTAGAGTGTCTTCAGAGTTGGATCATAATAAAAGCGGAGAGACCTTCTCCTGATAGATGCTGCTTCTTTAGGGTTATCCAGCAGCAAACCATGCAAAGCATAGTCGATGAGGGGGAATCGCCAATCTCTCGGCTCAAGATCTGTCGAGATATTATAGACCTCTTTGGTTCTCAACATGTGTTTAGAGCAGATAAGGTGTCGAGTCACCATTGTAAGGTGATACTTGGTGTCGACTGGCAAGGCTAGCGTTGTTACTAATGCAGCCAGAGCATAGGCCCTAGTATTCTGGGATCGAAACACATAACCGATATAAAAGCTATCAAATAAATTAGCCACTTCGATGACTGCGTAATAATAAGGTACCAAATCATCTTGACGGACCTCATATTCGCCTTTAACCTGATTGACAATCAGTTTTGAATCGCCATAAGCTTCAAGGTAGCGGACCCCCATTTCGTGAGCGAGCTGAAGACCAATGAGTAGAGCATTGTATTCTGTCACATTGTTGGAGCATAATTTCGTCAGAGAAAATGCCCTAGGAAGGACATGGTTTTGTGGTGAGATAAACACAACCCCACACCATCAATGATCTTACCTTTAGGGACTGTTCGTGATGCTCTATCGAAGAATATCTGCCAAACTTCATCCTCTGAAGTTATATTAGATTCAAAGACTTCATCTGGAATGTCTTCATGAAGTTTTGAGCTTTCTGGAACCGGATGAGCAGCCAAGAACTCTGCAAGTGCCTGACATTTAACTGCCTTCTGAGGGACAAAGAGCATGTCGTACTGAGACAAAAGGAGGGCCCACTTAGCTACTCTAGAATTCAGTGATCCTGGTTTCGTCATGAGAAGACGCAAAAGATTCACTCTGGAAATGACATGTATGGTTTGGCCGACCAAATAATGTCGTGTCTTCTGAATAGCAAAGACGAGAGCTAAGCATTCCTTCTCAATAGGATTATAGCGAGATTTCGCCCCTATCAAAGTCCTGCTCAGATAATAAATAGCTTATTCGTGACAATTATCATCTTTTTGAGTAAGCAGAGCACCAAGAGAATAGTCCATAGCTTTCACATAAAGCAGGAACGGTTTCCCTGATGTGGGAGCAACTAAGACTGGAGGTTTTGTGAGATTTTTTTTTGATATCTTCGTAAGCTTCTTGACAGGCTTGATCCCATACAAAAGAGACACCCTTTTTCATGAGTTGGGTGGAGGGTTGACAGCGGCTTGAGAGATTTGCGATGAATCTTCTGGTGTTTTGTCGACCTCCTGGTATATGAGAGCATCAGTAAAGTAGTTCTCCACCCCTTTGAATGGTTGCTTCTCAGCGAAGACAGTTCGTACTGTTGCATCATATTCAACATACTTGAAGCACTGGTGCAGAGTAGAGGGAATGATCCAGTTAGCATGGATCCAAGGTCGTCCTAGTAACAAATTGTATGACGTGTCAGCGTCAATGACATAGCATGTTACTTCTGACTTTAGGCTTCCGATTCGGTAATAGAGTCGGATCTTTCCAAGTGGGTGACTACTCCCTGCATTAAAGCCGTATATTGTTGTAGTGGTTGTAGACAACCGATATAGTGGTATGCCGAGAAAGTAGAGGAGCCTTTTGGGTATGATACTGAGTGCAAACCCCGGATCAACCTGTACCCTTTCAATGCACGTCGATCTGATGTATCCGGTGTAGTACAAAGGTCGATCGTGCTTATTATCCTTCAGAAGCATATCCTCAGCTGTGTAGCGGGTACTCTTGATTGTACATGATGACATTCAGAACAAGAGGGCTGAATGTCCTCTCTGGAGATTTCTGGCATATACGTCAGAAATGATTCTGAGTTAGCAAGTGCATCTCTGAGTGCTTCTGTTGTCTCTTTCGAGAGACGAAGGAGCTCGTGTATGGTGATACGAGCTGGGATATTAGCCAGCTGGGCCAATACATCAAAGCAAAAAGGCATGTTAAGCCCTGCGCCTGAAGGCTTCTTTAGGACATGGTCAAACTGGATTTCTTTCTGCTTCTCTTTTCCCGTTGTCGGGAGCGAAGCCGGTGTGGATATTTGTGCTGACGTCGTCTGCTGTTGTGTCTCGCCAGTAGCTTTCTCATACTGTTTTAAGTATGATTTTCTGGATTGAGTACCTGTCGGCTGAGGTACATCAGCCTGCGTCGTGCAAGTGTTCTTTTTCCCTTCAGAATCGCTGAGAGAAGCTGATGTGAGATTGCCATCATCGGCAGGATGGAGATAACATTGCAAGATTTGCCCTTCGACTTGGATTTCTTCGAATCCCATTGTTCGTCTTGGATAAGGTCTGGGTGTATCCACATGATTTTCCCTGTCTCCAGTGTCAAGGGAACAAGACCCTCAATCTCTTGAGCTTTAGCTGAAGGATGCTTTACTTTCAGCCGTGGTGCAGAGTTTGGAAAGGTCCCGTCAAGAATTGTGACCTTTGGGGTTTTGCTGAACTCGAGAGTCACCATATTTGCAGTGACTTTCTTTTGCTCTGATTTCAGAGTCAGAACTCCGGCATCGACTAAAGCTTAAATTTTGTCCTTGAGGACAAAGCACTTATCAGTAGAATGATGAACCATCCTATGAAAGAGGCAATAGTTGGGATCGTTCGTGCGTCCCATTTCATTAGGACGCCGAGCATCCAGCAGCTTCAATTTATTCCCTTTGTGGAGTAAATGGAATATTGCGATCACTTGTTCGTCTTTGAAGGAGTACTGTTTCGGAGGAAACTTAGACTCCTGAATATTGAAGCCGCTCTTCTTAGCCTTCGAATGAACGTCCCCTGATAATTCAACGGACATAGTCTCTTTCCCTTTGGCTTGGGAAGACTGCACCATGTCGCCACGCCCTTTATTATTCATACCCCATTTGCCTTTAGGGGTAGATGGTTCGAACTTCTTAGCCGACTTTTCGGCATCTCTGCTTGTTCGACCAGTTCTTTCCAGGTATGGGCTTTGACAGCCCCCATACGAATCTCCACTTGATCGAGGAAGTTATGCCTGCATGTCTGCAAGAGCATGGGTAATGGCATCCCTGCTGGGCACATGAGAGACAAGTTTCTGAATCGCTCGATGTAGTCTCGGACAGATTTGTCCTTCTTTTGTATGGTAGAGAGGAGTTTGTCCATGGTTACCTCAGTATCATCCTCGTAGAAACGAGAAAGAAATTGAGTTTCCAAATCGACCCAAAAATTGATGGAGCCCGGAGGGAGGCTTTATAACCAGTCGAATGCTACCCCTTAGGATGCCAATGAACAATCTGGCCATGATAGCATCATTGTCTATAACATTACCGGTCTGAGATCGGAAGTAGTAGATGTGCTGGTTTGGCGAGCACTTACCATCATACGTATGTAACGTTCGTGGCTTGAACTTTGGTGGGTATGGTACTGAATCCAATTCCAAAGGGTAAGGACGGACTGCCCCTACTTTCTTTAGTTCATCCCTCTGAGGTAAGGATGCGATCTGAGCTTGGATGCCTTTAAGAACTTTAGCGTTCATAGAAGAACTTTCCTTTGACTTCTCAGTCTTTGGTTATTTATTGCTATGATGATCTTCCTCATTATGATTACTCCCGATATCATTGTTATTTCGGTTAATGAGGAGTTAGACAAGCATCTGTTAAATGTTGTCTAAGGCTTCTTGATGGGCCTTAGAGGTTTGCTCTTGAGCTTTCAACCGTCGACGGAGGTCATCATTACCGTTATCAGCCATATTCACTGACACTCTATCTGTTCGTACCGAGCTGACTGTTGCTGAAGAGGCATACCCACTGTCTTCGTTCTCCTCATCAGACCATTGGAATAATCCTCTCATTGGTTCTGGTGAGGTTACTGCAGTTGAGGAGGATGGCTGCTCATAACTGTAGGGTATTGCGACCCTAGATCTGGTATTTCGGAAGACACCTTCTTCATGCACCAAGACTTGGCGTAAGCCCAGGCTATAATCTGGATCTGGAGAATAGGAGGAAGGAGAGTTAGCAGCATGCGACGCTCGTCTGCCTCTACGCGGCTCCCGTCCCCTTCCGATCATATTGACGGATGCAGAGGGCAGATCGGGTAGAGTGTTCAGGTAGTTTTGACACCACCTGCTTGCTTGCAAGTTTTGGAAACGAAACATAGGTTGATGCATTATTTTTCTCATCACAACAGAGGTGATTAGCACTGGAGAGTGCTTTAGCTCTAGCTTCGTGGCTAAGAACCTTGGGAGCTCCCTTAGGCGCTGAAGCTTCATAAGCACTGCTATCAGCACCCAGGGGCGATCCCTTAGCTCCGCTGCGAAGAGCGAGCTTAACGCTCGAGGAACTGGGGAGCGAAGCACGCTGAGGTGCTTTGTTCACTTCCTTACTGCGAAGGTGGTTTGCACTGCTAGGTGCTTTAATTCCAGTCTGGCGGCTGGGAACTCTGTGCGTACCCTAAAGTACTGGCGTTGTGTCTGCCATGTCATCAGTAACTTCATTCGTAAGAGTGAGATTGGCGCGATGAGTCACTGCTCCTGAATTAGACGAAGGTAGAGTTGCCGCCCTAGCCTCGCGGCAGATAGTCTCGATGAAGCAGGCAGGCATATTGCCTTTATCTTCGCGGGATAGGTGAGCCTGTGGCATAGCTACGCCTGAAGCTTCATATGGAGCTTTCTATTTTGGCCTCCCCATTACTTTGGAAGAGGAGACTTAGGTTCACAGGGAACCTGGCTAGCCTCGCGCAAGGCTGAGAGGAGTTGGGAGGAGGCTCCTTCCGATTTCTGCATTGAAACCTTGGCCATTGAGACCTTCCTATGCTTCCGCGTGTGGAGCACTGGACTACCTTCAGAGAGGAGTTCTTCAAATTTTCCTTGGTCGAAATGAACGACCGGGTTTTCGAAAGTAACAGGCTCAGGATGCTGACCGATGCATTGCGATACCGTCTCCTTGTTGCGCCAGAAGACCGTAATAGGCTTGCGGAGATCTTTATCTGTCTCAGCAGAGACTTGCTTCAAAGAATTAGCCAGAGGGGTTCCGGCTACACCGACTTCCTTGTACTCGCACGTACGTAGGGGACTTTTGCTACCCCCAGGAAGAAGTTGTTTGAACTTCTCTTGGCCAGAGTGAATGACCGGCGTCTCAGCAATAGACCCAAAGGTCTGCTCGTCGCATTGCGACACTTGATTCTCATCAATAGAGAAAATAGTCCCCAGCGGAGTCTCCATCTTGTTTTCCATTGATTTTGCAAAAGGGAAAACTTATAAAAAAGTGTCGAGGAGCTAAATTACAAGTAATTCTTTGTAGTAAGAAGATTACAGGTAGATCTCCTCTGAGATTTTTGGGGAAGTGTGCCGGTAGGAATCTGATCAGCGCGCGATCACTTTTTCCCTTTGACGATGCGATCGATCGGACAATCGAACTGTCGCCTGATGGGATTCCCTTCTCGCCTGGTTCGGGGAATCGGAGAACAGAAGGTCGATAGAGCCCTCTTGTTACTTCTCGAGCTACCTCCGCTTAGGAATTTCTTCTCGCCTGGTTCCGGAGATTCCTTGAGAGGGAGGAAGATCTTAGGGTATTAGCACCCTGATTAGAGAAGTAATTCTCTGAATTCTTGGAAGCAAGAGAGCAGATCTCTGTCCTTAGCCGTCTCTCCTCTCTTTTTTCAGGCTCCTCTCTGTATGCCTCTGGTAGGCTATTTATAAGGAGGAATAGGGGTATAATTGCCCTAAAAATCTAGAAACAGATTGAGTCAATCTGTTTTACATCTGAAAAGTAGCCTTGCCGCGAGGTTAGAGACAGCTTTCGCGAAGTTAGGAATAGTAAGTAGCGCTGATCTCTTGATCCTCTCTGCTAAATGAGGGATGCTCCCTTGATTCTTTCCAAATAACTAAAAGATCTTCCCTGATCTTCTCACCTGATTGGGAGAGTCAAAAGATTATGGCAAGCAACTGCCAAATTTGATCTCAATCAACATGATCTCATCTGGAGATTTGATTTCATCTGGAGATTTGCTTAGTCAAAATGATTATAAAGGACTCGCAGCGAAGTCGTTGCGTTGAGCTCATAGCGGAGCTGAGAGAAGCTTCTGGCGAAGCTAGAAGAAAGCTCTCAGCGGAGCTAGATAAAACCTGTAGCGAAGCTACCAGTTAACCTTTTGCGCAGCTGCGTGGGGCTTCGAGCGAAGTTAACTTTCTGCGAGTTAACTGAGCATCTCCAGGCGAAGCTGTAACTTAGCTCGCAGCGAGGCTGTGAAGGAGCTTTCTGCGATGCTAAGCAACTTTGGTTTCTCATGCGAGACTTATCTCGTGGGCTCGTGCGAGACTAAGTGTTGAGCTAACTTAGTGTCCCTGGACCTGCTTGGGCCGTCTCACGAGCTTTTAAGGACGATCTTGGCTTACTATCTGCTTCACTGGATCAGTGGAGTCCAAGTTGCTGATTCGTCCCTTTGAGATGGGTGAAGAACTGGTCGTCGACTTGTCTACCACTTGTCCTTTGTAGATGTCAACAAGTTAGACATTGTTCAGGCCAGTTAGGAATCTTATCTTTTTTAGAGTGTCAACAGTAACTGTATCCTGAGTTCATATAAACTGGATTGACTCCTAAACTACTAAAACATCATAAAACTGATAGAAAGCCAATAAAATTGATAATACTGAATACAAGCAAAACTAGCTACACAAGCTCGATTTACGGCTTATGAGATTAGTACATCGAATGAATAATCCAAACAACGAACTCACATATATATACCTTCATCTCATGTTACCGTACTCCGAGCGTATACAACCCGAGTTGCAAAACAACACAATGGATTATTAATTAGTATCTTATTATTATTATTACTCGTCCTACCATATATCTAGGTATGTGCCCTAGCGTCCCAATACACATACATCCATATATAAGTAAGTTGAGGTTGTTTTCAGAAGCTGATGATGAGACCAATGTGTTATGTTTACAGTGGGTCCCGTATATACCCGGGACCACGACCCAGGAAGTTCCGGTGCTGACCCAGAACGTGCGCTAGGCAAATAGAAAGGTGGGTCTTATATTATGCTCATTCAAGAATATAACAGGGGATAGGGAGTCAGCGTTGCCCTCGGACACCTGAAGGCCCTCAGATAGATCCGAAAATTGGAGTTGCACAACATACCTAATACCGTTGTAAACATATTCACCACTTGAAGTCCATCAGTTTTCCCTTACTCGATATACGTTAGTCTTTTTATAATTTATTATTAGATAATTATCAGTGTACGGGAATGAGCAGAAGCATGTCAGGAATATAGGTGTATTTAGAGTACAGTTTGTACTGGTATAAATATATCAGGATATGTCAAGTGTCAGGTCATCATTCCCGTATTGTGATAATTATAAGTCAAGTTCAGGCATGGCAGGTGATAAGTGATATCAAACAGGTGTCAGGTGATAACTTGCAAGAGTTAGGTGTCAAGTAATAGCATGGTGGATATCACTATACAGGAAACAATACCGATACAAGGGATCGATGCATACAGGAAAATGGTACCGATACAGAGGATCAGTACGAATACAAGAAAATGATACCGATACAGGGGATCGGTATGAATATAAAAAATGGTACAGTTTTGAAAAACAATATAAATACAGGTTTCAAACTCTTCACAACCATCAAGGGAGGAATAATAGTTGATTTACAAATAGACAAGTGGGCATGCAAGCAAGCGTACATTCAAGCGAAGCGAAACAAGCTGGAGCGAGGCTAATATACAAACTAGACGCCATCACGTTTGGCTTGGTTACCGATCGCGGCACGGCTAAACGCATACGATGGAGCGAGCATATGAACACTGTTCTACTGTGTGCGGCGAAGTCGCGCTCACGACGTAACTATGCTCGAATGGAGTTAGCAGTAAAGCACTGAGCGCTAGATCCGCCCAGCAGGCGAAGCTAGTAGACCTAACAGTGTGAACGCACTCCTCTTTTGATGAAGTGGGTAAAAAGCCCATAAGTGCTGAAGGGACAGATGGCCAAGTAGATACCTGCAGAAGTGTTAGTACCAAACACACACAAGCACACATATAAACGAGATAATGACTAGATTACCATGGAGTGGGGAAGCCTGGAGGCTGATAGTACCCGGAAGCCGAGTAAGGAGCCCAGAGGTTAAATGACCACCAAGGGTCGGCCACACATGGTATAAAGCAATAAAAAGAATACATCACAGGCATGGTACATGTACAAGAAGTAAACTACCATAATACAAGCATTCTTCGCAGGTATAGTACAAATACATGTCCACAGTATGCACACCCAAACTAGTACAACACAACACTGGTATATTACATGTGTCCACCCACAAATACAAATATACAATCACATAATTTACACATTTTGCATGAATAAAATACATTCACCCGTCGAAGCGAGGAAATCCAGAAAAGGCGAGAACACTCACCTCAAAATATTAAAATACAACGTGATCCTCAAACTTTCAAATACACGTGCATGAGCCCGAGAGGTCCCACCAATACCAGAGGGAGGGGTATATATGTGGAGAGAGAAATAGAGAGAGATGAAGAGAGAGAAACTCTAGAGAGAAAGAGAGAGGAAGCTAGGAGAAACATCTAGAGAGAAAGAGAGGGGGAGCTAGAGAGAGGGGGGTGAGTAGTGGGTTGGCTGGCCCTCTGCTGGCTAGGGGTGGTCGTCGGCGCCCAAATAGAGAGAGAAGGGGAGGAGAAAGAGAGAAGTTGGAGAGATCTAGAGTGAAGGAGAGAGATTCAAGGAGAGAAAGAAAGAGAGGGTTGGAGAGAAAGTGGGGGCAGAGTAGCAGGCCAACCTGGCTAGCCAGTGATCGCCGGCGGCAACGTCAGCCACCAGCAGTCACCACATAGAGAGAGAGAGAGAGTGCAGGAGGAGGGAGAAAGGGAGAAGTAAAAGAAAAAGAAAAGAGAGGGAAGAGGAAGAGAGATAAAGAGATCTAGGGAGAGGGAAAAAGATCAAGGAGGAAGAGGGTCCGTCGCCGTGACAGATCTGGCACAGATCCAAAGAAAAAGGGAAGAAAGGAGAAGAGGAAGAAGAAGAGGAGAAAAAGAAGAGGAGGAGGAGAAGAGAAATAGAAAAGGAAAAAGGAAAAGAAAAGAAGAAGAAAAAGAAAAATAAAGAGAAGAAGAGGGGGCTCGTCGGAGTTGGGGTGGTCGCTGGCTGGGCGGTGGCGCAGTTCGGCATAGTGGCCTAGGCGGCGGTCTCCAGGCAGAAGGAGAGGGAGAGAAAGAAGGAAAGAGAAGAAGAGAAAGAAGAAAAAAGAAAAGAAAGAAAAAAGGAAAAGAAAAAAAGAAAAGGAAATAAAGAGAAAGATAGGATTAAGGTAATGGGCAGGTGGCCTTCATGGGGCGTGCATGGTTTGGGGGAAAGAAAAGAAAAAAAGAAAAGAAAGAAAGAAGGGAAAGATCACAAAATAAATAATATTTTTATATTATCGTGAAATATCGACCATTCCAGAAAAATCCCCAAAAATACTCGAAAATAGAAAACATCACTCTGAGGAATAATGTGAAATCAATTTTCAAAAATAAAATCCCATTTTCAAATTTAAAATCCTGGAACCTCCCAGTGATACCGGTCGACACCAAATCCGGCCAAATTCCAATAAATTCAGAAAAATCTCAGAAAATGCACTAAAGAAGGAAATGTGATTCTAAAAAGCAATATGAAAGCGAAATCTAGAAATTCAATCCTGATTTAAACATTCTAGAATCGACCAGCGATACTGGCTGACACCAAATCCAGCCAAGTTTTGATAATTTCAGAAAATTCTCCAAAAATATATTAAGTTAGAAAATATGATTTTAAGAAATAATGTAAAAGTGATTTTTAGAAATTCAAATCCGTTTGTAAATTAAAAAATCCTAGAATCGACCAGCGGTACCGGTCGATACCAGTTTTGAAGATTTTGCAATTTAATTCAGAAAATTTCTAGAAAATCATAGAAAATCTAAAATATTAGAAAAGATGTTTGAAACTGAAATCGATTAAATTTGACTGCCAGAAGACCAAATCGAGCAATACACTAGGATCGGGTCCCGGTTTTCGAGTCCGCGAATCCGAATCTAAGGCAAAAAATCACAAAAATAATTATAAAATAAAAACAAAAACAAGAGGCAAATCAAAAAATACGATCGAAGAATCTAAATACGTATCTAAATACGTATTCCGGGAACGAGGTGTTACGTATCGGGTCAGTTTTAGATCCAATAACCAATCTAATAGTTAAGTGATGGGTTTTGGGTTAACGAGTTTGGATCCAATAGGGAAGAGAGAAAGAGAACGAGAGAGAAAGAGGAGAGCAGCATGAAGAGAGCAGCAACAACCAGTGCTAGCGGCGGTGGTGGCCAGACCAGGCCAGGCGGCGGTCTGGCTGACCGATCGCGCATAGGGAGAGAGAAAATGAGAAAGAGGAAGAGAGAGGAGAATGTGGAGATAGAGAGAGAAAGAAAGAGGGGAAGAGAAAAAGTAGGGCAAAGTGAAAGGGTGGAGGGCAGTGGGGTGGCGCGTGGCGGCGTATGCTGTGGCGCGACGGCTGGGCGGCGGAGGAGAAGTAGAGGAGGAGGAAGAAGAAGAAGAAAAGAAGAGGAAGAAGAAGAATATATTTATATATATATATATATATTATATATATATATATATATATATATATATAGAGAGAGAGAGAGAGCTAAAGGGAAAATGAGGTGGAGGGGAGAAAAGAAAGAGAGAATGGAAAGGGCAGGCAGCCGTGGGGGTGGTGTGACAGCCTGTCAGGGACGGGCCTGCTCCCGAGGGATAGAGAGAGTGATAGTTAGGGGAGAGACAATGACAAAGATGTAGAAAGAGGGTAATAGATTCAAAGAGAGTTAGGGAGAGAGTGAAGGAAGATAGAGAGAGTTTATAGGAGAGAGATAGAGAGAAAGGGCGATGGGTTTAGGTCGGGGAAAATAAAGAAAGAAGAGAGAAGAAAAGTGTAGAAGAAAGTTGAAAGAAAAGGAAGAAGAAGAAATAAAGAGAAAAAGAAAAAAAATATTATTTTATTTGATATAATTTTGATTGCTTCAAAAAAATTACCAAAAATAGAAAAATATTGCTCTGAGTAACGTTGTGAAATCATATTCGTGAAATTCACACCTATCCTGGAGCTGATCAGTGGTGCCGGTCGACATCAAATTCAGGAGATTTTTTCAAAATAATCCAGAAAATTTCAGAAATTTTTTTAAAAAACTAAAATATTGAGAATTAATTTCTAAAATTGAAATGGGCCCAGTCTGACTACTATGAAGATCAAATCAAGTATTCTCACCGTATCGAGTACTAGTACTGCGATAATCTAGAACTTGGAGTTACATTGGTCCAGCTTATTTCTACCAAATTGAACCTCTTTCATAGAACTAACTTCCAATCAAGTTGGTTGGGTTCTCGTTGTTAGTGAACTATACTATAGGCTTAACCCCATCTTCATGGAACTAACTTCCAATCAATGATTCTAGAACTATACTACTAGAAAGACTCTTTAGTCAATGGGTCAGCAAGATTCTTTTCAGATAGGCGTTAAACAAATTTAAATCTGATTTGAATGTGTATGTTCATCTTCTTATTAGCACTCTCTTACTTTAGAATCTCAATGGTGGATCTTGAGTGAGTATGAACTGAGATGAAAGTATAGGTCTTGGCACGATAGGGATTCTGAAAATAAATTCTTTAACTGCTCAGCTTCTGAGTAAGTAGTATCCAGAGTAATAAACTCAGACTCCACGGTGTTCCTGGCACCACTATTTGTTTGCAGGATTTTTAGGACATAGCTGCACCACCGAAGAATCATAGGGTGTAGAAACTGGTTTAGTGCTATAGAAATCAAATTTATGAACCAGTCTTTCAACGCTATGCTAGACTTAGAGATATTTCATTAGGTCTTTTGGATATCTTCATTCCTAATATCATATTTGTAGGTCTTAAATCCTTCATATTAAGGTTTAAAAGAGATAAGCTTCTACTCTTTGAATTGCTTCAAGAGAAATTTCAAAGAAAAAAGAATATCATCTGCATATAGACAAAGGATGATATACTCATTGTCAAAGTTTTTAGAATAGCTGCACTTGTCATGTTTATGGATAGTAAATCTGAATTGTGCAACAACTTTGTTAGACTTTTGGTGCCATTGTTTAGGTACTTGTTTTAGACCATACAAAAATTTTACCAGTTTGCACACTTTATTTTCTTGTCCCTTGGCTATGACCCTTCTGGCTAGTCCACATAAATCTATTCTTCGAGATCATTATTCAAGAAAACTGTTTTAACATCCATTGATGTATGAACATATTATGAATTGATGCAAGTGCTAGAAAGATTCTGATAGAAGAGATCCTGGTAACAGAAAATTAGGTGTCAATGAAATCAATACCCTTTTATTTGGTTAAAACCCTTGGCAACTTATCTGACTTTATATTTATCAGCAGTAACATCACGTCTGAGTTTCTTCTTAAAGATTTATTTACAACCTACAGTTTCATATCCTAGAGGAAGATTAGTAAGAATTCAAGTGTTATTCTCTATTATTAACTTGATCTTACTGTCAATGGATTCTTTCCAGAAAGGAGGCTCGAAAGAGTCCATTGTCTTTTTGAAGGAGCTAGGATTACCTTCTACAAGATAGGTGAAGAAGTCTTCACTAAAGGATGTAAGAGTCATCGTTCTTTTACTCCTTCTAGGTTTAGAATCAGATACAGGAGAAGAACTAAAAGAAGGGATATCAGAGGCAAAAAGAGTGCCAAAAGTATTATTAGGAATTCTAGATTTGAAAGAAAAGATTTTTTAAAGTAAACAACATCCTTAGCTTCAATGAGAATATTGTTGAATATTTCACTGATCTAAAAGTTAATCACTAGGAATTGATTAACATTGTTATCTAGTGAACATTCGATGGAGATAGCATTAACATTCTTGGGTTTGATTTTCCTTTTATTCAGTTCTGATATTGAAATCTTAGCCAAATAACCCAAGGATTGAATGTTAGGAGTTCTCCTTTTTAACGTTCATAGGGAGTAATGTTGATGTCTTTTTGGGGAACCTATTGAGAATGAAACATGCATAAAGGAGAACTTCTCTCCAAAGGTTATCTGGTGCACCTGAGTTGAGTAATATGCAATTCACCATGTCATCAGTATTCTGTTCTTTCTTTTAGCTACGTTGTTGGACTATGGTGTGTAGGGAGCAGTTATCTCATGAATAATGGCATGCTATTGGTAGAATTTTATCATATCATTTGAAGTATACTCCCATCGTGATCAAATCTTTTGATCTTGATCTTCCTTTCAAGTTGGTTCTCAGCATTAGCTTTATACACCTTGAACCAATTGAGAACTTCATCTTTGAATTTGAGAAAATAGGAATAACAGAATTTAGAGTAGTCATCAATGAATATCACAAAATATTTTCTGCCGCCTCGGTGAAAACTCTGTTTGAGTCACACACATCACTATGAATCAGTTCAAGGGTTTAGAATTCCTTGTAATTGAATGATAAGGTGTTCGAACATATTTGTCTTGAACACATATTTTACATTTCAAAAAGAGTCAAAAGAAAACTTAGGAATGAGATTTAGGTTAATCATTTTCTTGATAGAGTTTAAGTTGACATGTCCCAATGTTCTGATCATGATTCGAAAGTTGTAAAATTTTCGTCATTGTTTAAAGCATGAACAAATAATAAAAACCTAATCTTTCTTTAAAATCTTTTTAGGAGAATTTTATAGTGGCAAGAATAGGATCAAATCTACAGAGACTTATTTAAAACTTGATTATTAAAAATATAAATCTAATCTTAATCTAGTTGAAAAGTCTTTGGATGAAGGTTGAAGTTTTTGTTTTAAAAATTAAAGTTCTTTAAGCATGATAAATATAAAGTAAAAGAAATAAAAGAAGTACTCACAAATATGAAGACTAAGTAAATAAAGCGATGGAAAAAGAAGAAAAATGAGAAGAGGGGAAGAGACAGATGAAACTCGAAATCGATGCAAGTGTTGGTTCCTTATTGTCGCCTTGACATCTCCATCCTCTGAATGATGCTGATGACAAGAAAAAAGAAGAACTAATAACTGAAAAGAGAAGAAGATATTACAAGATTATAATGAAAGCATAAGGTAGAACATTAAATTAAAAGAGAAGAATAGCATCACGGAAATTATAAAGGCAAGTAAAGAAACCTTAGACTGAAACGATGCATGATCTTGATGGAAGAAGACTGAATTTCATTCATGAATCATTGTCTACAATTCTTTAATCTCGCATTATAACTGACAATTCTCTCTTTTTAACATAAACTTTACAACCATTCCATGTACATTTCTCTTTAGAAAACTAATATTTATAAGAAAAAGGAACAGGGGGAGAGCGTATGACGATAGGGGGAGCTGGCGCTCTCCCAGATTCAAATAAAATGGGCTAAAATCATGGCAAAAATGGCGTTTCCATGGCTGTATCCTAGTTATAGGGCCAGGATTTGGGAGCGATCGTCCGTCGATTCATCCTCTATCCTTTTATCTTCTTTGATTTTAAATATTTGCTCTTGATTTGATGATTTATCTCTTTATCCTCAGCGAAACTGATAGTTGTTTCCTCAGGAAAAATTGAAGGGCGTGTAAATTTTTTATTTAATTGTAAAGAAAATTACAACGGATCAATAATCCAATTACAAAGGAGAGAAGAATGGTTGGATCTCCCTTTGTTTAAGGCTGGGTTCTTTGCGTAGCAGTGAAAGTGAATCTTATTTTCAGTTGACCGGGTGAACATCAAGCTCTTCTAAAAATCTTCTCCTTAGATCATGGATGGAGTGTCACAGCTCCTATCTTGTAAAATCTCAAAGAGACTTGGGCAAAAACTTGAACTCAACAAGTTGGTAGAGGAGTTTAACTCTTTATCAGTATTCCTCAGCTAAAAATTCTGATCTCTTTTCAATAGCAAACAAAGTTATTTATAGGGGTTTTAATGTAAAATTGTCCCCTAAAAATCCTCCATAATGGGGGTTAACTCCCCTCATTATGTGGGTAGTAACTGACCTAGTAATGAGGGCAGTTATAACTAAGATGCAAGGCTCCTTTGCAGTTTATGCGGGCTTGAGCTCTGCGTTTAGCCATTGAGATGCTGCTGGACGCGGGCCTCGAGCTTTGCTAGACGTGGGCTTTGAGCCTCGCGTTTTGGTATTGCTGTGGTATTGAGACACGAGCATCAAACTCTGCTGAGATGCGGGCTTCGAGCCCCGCGTCTTGGCTTTGCGGTAATGCTGAGACGCGGGTTTTGAGCCTTGCATCTTGACGTTGCAGTGATGCTGGGACACGAATTTTGAGCCTCGCGTCTTGACATTGCAGTGATGCTGGGACGTGGGTTTCGAGCTCTGCGTCTTAGCATTACAGTGATGCTGGTTTTGAGCCTCGTGTCTTGACATTGCGGTGATACTAGGACACGAGTTTCGATCTTTGCGTCTTGGCATTGCCATGATGCTGAGACGTGGGTTCAGAGCCTCGTGTCTTGACATCTCGGTGATGCTGGAACGCGGGTTTCGAGCGTTGCATCTTGGCATTGCGGTGATGCTGAGACGCGAGTTTCGAGCCCAGCGTCTTCGCATTGCAGTGATGCTGAGACGCAAGTTTCGAGCCCTGCGTCTTGGCATTGCAGTGATGCAGGGGTGCAAGCTTCGAGCCCTGCGTCTTGGCGGTTCTGCATCTTGGCATTACAGTGATGCAGGGGTGCAAGCTTCGAGCCCTGCGTCTTGGCCTTGCATGAATCATTTTAATTAGCCTCGCGTCTGAAGTATGGACTCTGCTATCTGATGACTTGTCTTTAATGATTTTCATACAGTCTACAGAACCCCCTCCAAAGTTTTTAAACTCCACAATTGACTGGGAGGGTTTCGAAACACTTTAAACTTTTCTTATAGCAGTAATCTTTCAAGACTTGACTGGCAATATTCTGAGATACCTTAAGCACGATCTTATTTTGATCTTAGTCTTTAGGAGTGTACTGTTAAACTCTTTGAAGTCACTAGAGATGATCATCGTGGGTATCCAGATACGCAGTCCAGACCTCTTCGGTGCTCTGAGCTGGTTGTCGGTGTACTGTTAAACCGGGGGAATAGTCATCTGCTTTCGTCAGTATACTATTGAACTAATTGCAGAATTACAGACTGAACACAGGTCTTGTAGACGCAAAAGTCATGTTACCTTGGAGACACGGACCTCGTCTAAAGTAGAAACGCGACTCTTATTCATTGGAGAGACGTGAACATCAAAGTGACGATGCAACTCTCACTTTGTTAAAGTGACATAGATTTTGAGGTGGAGATGCAAAATTCTCTTATACTGAAGAGACGCGGCTCTGCTAAACGTGAGACTCAATTCTGGGTGCGTTGTCACGTGTCTGGTAGAGCTTGAAGAGATATTGTTCTCTTAGAATGCGAGGTCCGCGTTCTGGGCGTGTTGCCACGCATCTGGCGATGATTTGACTCAAGATACAGGCCATGTATCTTGGCCAATTACTGTGTCTATAAAAAGATAGCGGTCTTTCAAGAGTCATCATTAGACTCTTTTCTTCTCCGTTGAACTCTGCGTCCAAAGTTTTAAAAACCTCAAGAAAGGCTCCGAGTTTTTTCTTCCTTTTTTTCTCATCTTCTCCAAAGAATTCACTATCAAGATGGCCCCAAAGACCAAGCTTGTAGCTTCATCCACGAGCACTATCGCTCCAGAGGTTCAAATGGGAGGTTCTTCTATGCATGAGGCCCCCATTTCAGATAATATAACCATCCGAATCTGTTTTCACCATGAAACAACTTGAAGAGTTATCTTAACTCTTAAGTTTCTTTTGAGTTGAACTGCTAACATAAGGCTCATGCCCGTATTTGATTTTCAGATGTGACTCTTGCACTGGTAGGTAAGACGTAGGTTTGACAACCTTCGCTTCTCTTCATCAGCTTGGGTCTGTGTCTGTTTTTTGAATGCGGGCTTCATTGAGCCTTGCATTTAATCCCAACACTTAGAGAATTTTATAAGTGGTGAAGTTCAGACGCAGACTTCATGTCAACCTCACGTCTCTGAGGTTTGATACATGTTTCACTGAGTCTCACGTCTGATTTCAACATTTAGAAAAATTTCTATGTTGTGGAGTTTCAAGCACAGACTTCATGTGAGCCTCCCATCTTTGAGTGTAGATGCGAGTTTTAATGAGCTCTGCGTCTTAGTCATTAGACACGGTTCTAAGATAAATCTTGCGTCTGAGCTTCAACACTTAAACAATTTTCAGGTTGCTGACTATTGTGTTATATTTTTCACAGTGTGATACTCCTTGAATCCTCTATCCAAAAAGTGCCATTTTGGGCATGTAGGTGGAGCCAATCCTAACTTTACGTTTGTGCTTCAAGAGGCTGCCCCAGTGTTTGCTCTAAAATTAAGGGAGCGTCGAGATAAACTCAGCAACTCTAGTATACTGACCTTCCAGGAGATCATGACCAATGGGCGGTTTGCGTCTTACACCTGTATCGCACTGAAGAAACCTAACTTCTTTTTGGCGATGCCATTACTGAAGACGACATGATCTTGTATAACGGAGACTACAAATAGCTCCGCCAAATCGGGGACAGGAGGTTCTTCTTTCCAACATGGAGAGAATGTGCCCCTTGGTATATCTGGAGCACATGTCGGTACACCGCGCAATGGAGTGGGACCTCTCTAAGTCTATCTCCGACGTGTCCCTCGGCAAACTGAGCGCGAATGAAGCTTACGCTGCTGGTCACGAGAGAGATGTATTCGGGCTACATCCTGGGCTAGTCAGGGTTGAGTACCCGACAGGGGAGACCCCTCAATTAGCCGCTACCTTCATCAACCAATTTCTGAGGGTGAAGGGTGACTTTCCAACTGATTTTCGTCTGCTCGGGTGGGTCTACTTTTCGGACAAGTCAAGGTAGGGCAAGTTGGTGGGCTTTGTTTTCATAGAGCTCGAGGACTTGTTGAAGTAGACGAGATTGTAGCAAGCTGTTAGGGCTGTTCAATGTGGCATCCCACAGAGCTCCCATTGCTTTTACGTATCTTGGAGCGTTACTATCCCCTAACGAGCATGTTCTCACCTCGGTTGGAGAGATGGGGCTTGTTCTCCTTAAGTTGTATGAGGTTTCAGGACTAGTGATCGAAAATGCTCCGCATGAAGAGTATGTCCTGATTACTGAGGAGTTTCATGTACTGAAGAAGGAGGACCCTCAGGTGTACGAGACTTACTAAAAAGTGTTATACAACTTCCACATTTGTGGGCAAACGACTGGCTAGAGGAACATGAGCATTAAGTAGATATCCTGGGTGAGCTACCTTTTCAATGACATAATTGATAAGTCTAACCGAGTGACCCGTATGGCTCCTAGCACTGTTGAAGAGATTGCTGAGAGGATCGATGCCTCCACAAGCTCGTACACGACAGAATCTAAAGAGGACACCTTCAGGGCTAACACAGTCTATGAAAGTTTTCACCATCAAGCCGAGATCCTGATATCCGACCAAGCCCTATTGGTGCGATTCCTTACATTATAGCTGAAGCATTGCGTGGTACCGATGTTGCCACACGAGGTGATTTTCGCCGATATGGTGTACCCGGCGGTTCTGTTAGCGTACGGGAAGTCGATATCTCTCCTCCAAGCATTGGTGGCCGGCATCCAGAGTAGCTTGCGGGTATTGACAAAAAGCCTATGTTAAGTGAAAGCTGTTATAGACTCCCAGGGCAGGCAAGTGGTGGACTCGGAGGGGAGGCCAGAAGTGATGACTCCCAATCCCAGAGTCAAACTTCCTTACACGTACCTGATGGCCTGGTATATCATGCATTGCTCATCGCTAATTGATCGGTCGCTAAGATTGCACATTTTTTATCATATTCTCATACTTATTATAAAATAAACTCTGCTTATTCCTAATTATTGTTTAATTTATTTGTAGGCCCAGTACTAAAGAAGAGGGAAGAGAAACGAGCCCAAAAAGCCCACCAAATTCTGAATTAAATCAGAATAAATTCAAAATTAGTGAATCAGGGCAAATCTTGGCAATTAGAGAGGTTGAAAATCGGTTGAAATGAATCATCTCAAATCAAGCAGTTGAAACCAAAGATCAAAGGCCGTTTTATCAAATTCTGAAGAAGAAACGGGAAAACCAGCAGGAGATAAGGAAAAATCTCCAAACGAAGAATTTGTCCCAACCTGGTGTGGCCAGCTGGCCATACCATGGCCGCGAAAACGTGGCCAAAACCGCATTTTCGCGGCCATATCAATTCAGTTGGGGAGTGTTTGCTCCCCCTATCTTCTCACGCCTTCCCCCTCTAGGTTTTTGCCTATAAAAGGCAGGTTTTTCACTGTAAACGAGACGACCAAGCAGAGAATAGAACTTAGGATAATTTGTAGTTTGTAACTTAGGTTTTTAGTTTTCTTTTTATGTAATTTTTACTTTTCTTTATGTAACTGAGAGGAGAGACGACTTTCATGGAGGAATGAGAGCAAGCTTGTACTGCAGGTGACACCAGTGTAAGTGATCTCTTCTTTCATTGTTATTTGAATCGAATCAAAGTTTCTTTTTCTTTCTTTACTCTTGTTTTCTTTTACTCTCCTCTGATGTGTTGCAATCCAAGAGAATCTGATAGCCTCGAGATTGCTTAGCGGTTGCAAGTGCTCTTGATGGCCTATGGTGATGAACAACCCTTTTCTTGCTAGTATAGTTTGCCCTTTTATTCGTAGTGTAGATCGAGAATGGGGAAGATCCTATACGACATGCTTGATTGACTTCAAAGAAAAGGTAAGTCGTCGCAACGAATCCAAGGTATATGAGCACTGAAGAGGTAAGTAATTTTTAGGTTGTCTTTCTTTTCTTTTATTCTTTAGTTTCAATATCACAATCTCAAACCATTTTTATCACCCTTTTTAATTTCTTTGTATATAATCCGTTTTTCATTTTCCCACCTTCTCAATCTACCACTTTCTCCCTAACTCACTTTAACCTAATTTTTCTCTTTTTCTTTTAAAGAACTAAAGAAGAACTTTAACCATACTTTGTATCTTAAAAGAAGACTTACTAAAAAAGCTTCCATCGCTAGTCCCTCCTTGTGGATCACGACCCGCATAGCCACTTGCTATTGTGGTAGAATTGAGTAACTTGCACTCTTTATTCTATGTTCTGAAATTTCGTATTCTTGTGTGCAGGTTTTACCTCAATCAAATTTTGGCGCCGTTGCCGGGGAGGGACGGTAAGTAATTCTCTTTAAAGTTGACATTTTTGATTAACTTTCTTCTTGTTTTTTGTACAGATTTAACAACAAGGAATTCTTGCTGCAGTGGACACATAAGTGGCCTTGGACTCTGCTTAAGAAAGCAGAGCCAAGAAACCCTCAGATTTGCTACAGTCCTGTGGCAAACTGAGTGAACTACTAACCTGTATTTTCTACAGGTTGGCTGAATTGCGTAGTTTAAATATTTATAGCATTTATTTCCTTGTTTGACTCACTGTATATATATTTCTAACACAACAGTAAAAAGTTGATTGTAAATGCTAAAAAATGATTTAGACTTTGCATTTAGGCACGTGTCTATTTCATTACATTTTCTATTTACTGTTGAAGAGTGCTGGAGCAAAGGTATGTGTGCATAGCATTTAGTATAAGGTTCATTCTTATATGAAACATTGCTTGAGTGTTACTTTTTTCTATATACTTGTACACTACACTAAATTGATTTAAGGGCTTGTCTTATAAACAAGATAAGGTGGGGAAGTCATTACCCTCCCTTAGCCCACAAACAATCTCCCCACTCACTAACCCAAGCCTAACTAAAAATGAGTAGACGTTGGCCCTAGGGACACCTCAGACTCAGTTAAGAGATTATCCTAAGGGGAAAGCTGTTAGAATTTGACTCCTGCCAAATCAGTGTCTAGGAAGGGGATTAAGGGCCGAAAGCCCGAAGATTGGTGGTTACTTAATTAAGGAACGTCTTTGACGGATAACCTCCCACCAATCTTGCCCTGACCTGGCTGATTAGCTTGTGGTCAAAGTCTGCATTATACCTCCTATGGACAATCTAACCAGTTAGGAGTCATCTAGGTCAAAGGTCTATCCTAACTTAGGTTAGAATTTTTTTTTGTTTGCTTATTTGTTTGATTTTTTTCTTTGTTTGTGTTTTATTATGTGATATGGCTTATAACAACAATTTTCCCAATTTTAATAGTAATCCATATTACACATCAACCTCTTTTCCGGATATTACCAACCCGGCATATCATAACTTTAACCAACCTAGTGTGCCGGATTGGTCTTATCCGAATCAATATAACTCATGCCCCCAATCTTATAACCATAATTTCCAGAATAATTTCAACTCTTCATAGAGTCAGTAGGGATTCACCTCCTCCGAGTCTAATTTTTAACCAACTTGTCCTCCTTATCTACCTTGTCCACAATATTTTCAAGATTCATACTCAGTTCCACCAATCCAAAATAAAAAACCATCATTTTGGAAATGAGTATGCGTGAGTCTAAACAACAATCACAAAATCTGATGGACTCACAATTTTACCACCAATTCCAAAACAACACTTCATCTTTTCAAGACCAATCGCAACAAAACGATGAACCTATCAACTATGAAAAGATGCTTGAAGCCATGACTCAGGCTCAAAACGCTCATAATCATGACATAGATATGATGGTCCAAACTCTACGTTCTCACCGTTTGGCCAGTTCTGATGTCGTTAACCATTCTGTCAGAGCTGAAGAGTCATGTTGTTTTGAAAAACAAGATTCCATTTCAGCACAATCATTTGAACTTGCTCAAACTCCAAATTTTAAAAATGATATTGATAGTTTGGCAAGTTATTCCTTTCCTGAAATAGAACTTGAGAACGAATATGATCCTGAACCTCAACTTAGTGATTCAATTCTACTTCCTGATTCGATAATGACTCCGGTGTCTTCACCTGATTTCAATCTTTTTTCCGAGTCAACATTGGATCCTGTGCCAATTCATCATGAAATTGAATCACCCATCTTTGATGATCATCATATTGAACTTGACCAATTTCACATTTTTGAAAGTCCTGTTGATAAATTGGCAAGTTCTCATTTTTATGAAATTGAATTCAATGAGAAATGTTACCTAGATTCTCAAATTTGTGATCCAGTTCAAATTCCCGAATCAATATTGACTCCTGTTTTATTACCTGACTTGAGTAATATTTTAGAGTCAGTTTTGATTCCCACACCTGTCATTCTTGAACTTGAATCACCAATATTAAGCCACATTCCATTATAGGAAACTGAATGTGGACTTGAGTTTCAACTTCTTGATTTGGACCCACTTCCTGAGCCAATCTCGACTCCTGAACCTTTACTTGATTTAAGTCACTTTCCTGAGTTGGTATTAGTTCCAGTACTTTCTGAGTCCTGATCGGGGTAAAACAGCGCACAAAAAGTGTATGTTTTGAAATCAAGATTTAAAGTGTGTGTGCTTTGGCTTCCTCGATACTTCTGTTATATCATAGAGGCTAAAACAAGTCGAATCCACAAGGACGGGAGGCGATAGAAGCTTTACCGGTTGATTCACGTGTTTGTTAAAAGTTCCTCAAAGTTTGAAAGAATGAAAAGAAAAGAAAACAAAGAATGAAAAGAGAAGTACGGTGAAACACAAAGAAGTGGGAAACATAGAAAAGAATATGTTTGTGATTTTTGGATATATTTCTAAAACAAATGAAAGAGAAAGAAAACTCACGGCTACTAACTACTAAAGACTCCACCAACACGCTAACCTCTTAGTGATAGTTGCCTCACATGTATCATTGGCCATCACTAGTCCTTGGTTCAAGAGCGATTCAAAGCATGACCCATATGTGTAACTCATCACAACCCAACTCAACAAACAAGTGCAAGCTACACTTAAATCATCAAGACCCGATAAGAGCAAGCATGAAGTAAAGTAATGTTAGCTTGTTAGTGCTTAGGAAGTTAGAGTGTTAGATCCATCATCATGAGCCATCAATGGCTCTTGCAAGAGCAAGGCCAAAACGAGGCTATTAGATTCATGTGGATTATCATAAAAGAAGTTAGCAAGTTGGTGGTTAGTAGTTAGTTGCCATGAGAGAAAAGACTAGCTACACATGTAAAAGAGATTAGAGAGAAGAAAACAAAGATAAGGTAAGAGAGCACCTTTCATAGATTGTCACCTTCTATTACAAGCACTCTTGCTTCCCAACATGTACCACTCTCTCTCCCTAATATAAGATCTACAAGAAATGAAAAATACAAGGGAGGAAGAAGAAGAAAAACTACACTACACTACCCTAAACTACAAAATGGAAATAAAACTACTCTTAAAACTCTGCATATATCCAACTCTGGAACCCCAAGGGGGTATTTATAGGCATCAGGGAAGAAGGGGGCCAGGGGACAAGCCCTGGCCCAAAACGCAGCTGCGGCCGTACGGCCGCGGAAACGCGGCCCAGGCTGCGTTTTCGCGGCCATACTAGGGCCGCGCACGGCCCCGTCTGTCCCCTGTCAGGCCCTGTGCCCGGTTTCTGGTTTGCAACCCCTGATTTTGACAGAATCAGTTCTCTAGGTCAATGGCTATCTTTAATAGGCCTTTAATCACCAATTAAATGGTGATTTAGGGTCTTCTTCTTCATTGCATACCATGGACCTAGAATCAAGCAAGCAAAGCTTTATTAGCAGAATTTAATATGAAATAAATGTGAAGATGTGATACAAATTATGCAAAATTAGAGACTAATCACACCCCCACACTTATCTTTTGCTCGTCCCGAGCAAAACAAAAAACTAAGGAATTATTACACCACTTTCGCAGGTGACGCGATTGCACTGAGCATGTGCAACAAGCCGTTAAACCTCTAAGTTTCCCCTAGAGGAGGAGTTTTGTCTCCTGAGGGTTTTCAGCGGATTACACCCATAAAATACATAAAGAAAGAAATCAAATGTTAGTATTTTTTTTAAAACGCATTTTGAAATAGAGAAAAGTGTTGAAGTATTTTGTGAAAATATAAGTGATCTAAGGTCAGAGGTTAATCAGAAATTGTTCTTTCTTAAACTAAGTCAAAATGCAAAAAAATCTTGTTTATAAATTGAATGTAAGAATTTAAAATTGAATTGACTCTTTGATCTTTCATAAAACTCTTAGAAAAGATATGCACTTAGTGAATTGTGAAGATTTTTGGGATATCGACTTCAACTTTCATGCCATTTGTTTATATATATTATATATATATATATTATTTTTTTCCTTTTTCTTCCCTTAGTTTTCTTAGGCTTTCTTATTTACCCGGGTAGTGAGCCTTTAGCCAGTGACTCCCAAACCAGATGGTCTTAGGGCACCAGATGAGAAAACATTCCTCGGACTTAAGGACTCGAGTAAACAAGGCCGCAAAACTAAAGGGGATTATTTTATTTTTATCCACCATTTTAGGTGTGAATAATCATGCTTCCTGAGGCATAATTACCCAACTTCAATAAGTGATTTTTATTTATCATAATTTTTTTTTGAATATATATTTTTATGACATTTTCATTCTTTGTTTCAATCCCAAAATTGTGTAAGTGTGGAGTGCATAAATCTAAGGCAAAAAATTCAAGATCAAATTATCTTTTTAATTTTACTTTCTTATCCTAAAATTTAAACAAGATCTATTATTTTGACTCTGTTTAAAATTTCACAATTTTAGGACTTCCTCATTCCTAAGATAATCTTAATTTTCTTAAAAATTAATTAAAACTATTTATCTTGTTTCAAAAAGTTTGGTAAAAAAGAAAAAGATTTTTTTAAAATTTTTTAAATTAAAAAGAAATATAAAAGAAAGAAAATTTAAAACTACCTATGTTAGTAAACCCTCCCCCACACTTATCTCAGGCATTGTCCTCAATGCATCGTGAATGTGTAAATACATGAAACAAATGGAGAGGAAGGAAGATTAACTCAGGGGGTGGCTCCGTGGTGGTCTGATTGGGCCAAGCGTTGCGACCCAATCAAAATAGCGTGGATCTTGTAGGAACCCACCAATGACCTCTCTAACATGACCCAATAAAAGAATGATGGATTGAATGGTCTTATTGAAAATTTTATCCCCATCTAATTTCCAATTTTCAAAATAATGACTGAGTCATTTTCTTCAACATTCTTGTCCAACAATGAAGGGTGATTTTGAGAGATGATTGATTTAGACTCAAATGGAACAGGAACAAAAACTGACACCGACTCGGGAAGTTGACTCAGATCAAGTCGAGAGTCAACAATGAGAGTCGAAATTGGTTCAAAAATAGGGTCCAAACCAAAGAATGGATATTCACACATTTTCCCCATGAATGAAGTGTGATCTGAGAGATTGGTGATTCCATTTCACGGTGTACTGGTACAGAATTCAATGCTGACTCCGGAATAGAGAAAAAATCTGGTAAAGATACCGGAGTCATTATTGAATCAAAAAGTGAAATAGAATGACCAACTTGAGGTTCAGGATCACTTGCAAGCTCAAGTTCAATTTCGGGAAAAGGATAACTTGCCAAAATGTCAAGGCGACTTTCATAACTTGGAGATTGGTCAAGTTCAAATGTGTGTTCTGAAATTGAATCTTGGTTTCCAAAAGAATATGATTCTTGGGTCCAATCGGTAGAGTTAGGAATATAAGGATTGGTCAACGGTTGACAAGAAAGATTATCCTCACTCTCATTGATCAAATCGCTTATAATTGAGTCTAACCTACTGATAGGTTGGGTAACAGAATTCGGATTTGGAATCATGTCTTCCATACTCTTGGCAATTGATTGATAATATGAGTATGGACGTTGATTTTGAAAATTATGGTGAAATTGTGAGTCCATCGGATTTTACGATTGCTGCTCGGACTCACGCAAGGGTTCCATACTCAAGTCCAGTATTGATGGTTGTTCATTTTGAATAGGTGAGACTGGAAAAGATGAGTAGGACTCTTGAAAATTTGTTTGAGATGAGGAGTCCAACATGTTTTGCATTCTATCACAAAAGACTTCCAAACGCTTTTCTAGCTCAGATTCTTCTTCAATTGGATGCTCTAGAAAAGGAGTATGTGGAGTTTGATGTGGGAAGGATTTTGAATTGAGCAAATTTTGCATTTGTTGTAAGGACTCTTCTATACTCCTTTTCAAATCAGATTTTTCTTCGGTTGGTGGAACAGGAAAAGGAGTATATGAACCAAAATTGGGGAATGAATTTTGTGAAAATTGTGGACAAGGCGGTTGAAAGTTTGACTCGGGGGAGTTGAATCCCCATGGACTCTGTGAAGAGTAGAAATTATTTTGAAAATCTTGGTTATAGGATTGGAGATATGGGTCATATTGAGTCGGATAATCCCAACTCGGCATATATTGTTGGTTCATGTTGTACATAGCCGGGTTGGAGTTATCCGAGTCAAATGAGGTCGGAGTGAAATATGGATTCATATTTGGATTGAAAGAATTATTGTTGTTAAAATCTATTTCACAATATACAAGAAAAAGAAAACAAACAATCAAACAAACAAAGAAAAAGAAAACAAGCCTATGCTAGGGTTGACTTAGACCTAGACGACTCCTAACTGGTTAGACTGTCCACAGGGGGTCTATTGTTGGAAACTGACCACGAGTTAATCGGCCAGGTAGGGGCAAGACCAGTGGGAGGTATCCGTGCCGAAGTAACGGGCTTAATTATGCCAAACCACTGTTCTTCGAGGTTTCGCCTCTCAATCCCCAACCTTAGACACCGATTTAGCAAGAGTCAAATTCTAACAATTTCCCCCTTAGGTTAATCTCCTAAATGAGTCCGAGATGTCCCTAGGGGCCAACGTCTAGCAATTTTTATTAGGCTTGGGTTGTGTGAGTGGGGAGGTGATTTTTGGGCTAAGGGAGGGTAATAACTTCCCCACCTTATGTTGTATTGGGTGTTGCCCTTAAGTTAAATTTGTGCAAGTGTGCAATATAGATAAGCATGAACAAAAAAAAGTAAGTAATCACTGAAGTATTTGTCCTATACTATATGCAATGCCATATGTACACCTCCTATCACAACAACATAAGAACAAAATACAGTATATTGGAATAAAAATTAACACGTGCCTAGATACAAATGTCTAAACCGTTTTAAAGCATCCAATTTCTGTATTTTACTTCTTAAAATTATTTACAGTGTACAAGTAATATAAATAAAAATTAGCAGCAGAGTATATGAATGTACAAGAAGTTACCTGACCACACTTGAGCAAGTATGGACTTCTGCAATGCTAAAATTTAACCTGCACACTAAAAAACAAAGAAGAAAAGTTAACAAACTTGTGAAATCAAACCGTTCCCATCCTCGACAACGGCGCCAAAATTTGATCGGGTAAAATCGCGCACAAAAAGTGTATGTTTTGAAATCAAGATTTAAAGTGTGTGTGCTTTGGCTTCTTCGATACTTCCGTTATAGCATAGAGACTAAAACGAGTCGAATCCACAAGGACGGGAGGCGATAGAAGCTTTACCGGTTGATTCACGTGTTTGTTAAAAGTTCTTCAAAGTTTGAAAGAATGAAAAGAAAGAAAACAAAGAATGAAAAGAGAAGTACGATGAAACACAAAGAAGTGGGAAACATAGAAAAGAATATGTTTGTGATTTTTGGATATATTTCTAAAATAAGTGAAAGAGAAAGAAAACTCACGGCTACTAACTACTAATGACTCCACCAACACGCTAACCTCTTAGTGATAGTTGTCTCACATATATCATTGGTCATCACTAGTCTTTGGTTCAAGAGCGATTCAAAGCATGACCCATATGTAACTCATCACAACCCAATTCAACAAACAAGTGCAAGCTACACTTAAATCATCAAAACCCAATAAGAGCAAGCATGAAGTAAAGTAATGTTAGCTTGTTAATGGTTAGGAAGTTAGAGTGTTAGATCCATCATCATGAGCCATCAATGGCTCTTGCAAGAGCAAGGCCAAAACGAGGCTATTAGATTCATATGGATTATCATAAAAGAAGTTAGCAAGTTGGTGGTTAGTAGTTAGTTGCCATGAGAGAAAAGACTAGCTACACATGTAAAAGAGATTAGAGAGAAGAAAACAAAGATAAGGTAAGAGAGCACCTTTCATAGATTATCACATTCTATTACAAGCACTCTTGCTTCCCAACATGTACCACTCTCTCTCCCTAATACAAGATCTACAAGAAATGGAAAATACAAGGGAGGAAGAAGAAGAAAAACTACACTACACTACCCTAAACTACAAAATGGAAATGAAAACTACTCCTAAAACTCTGCATATATCCAACTCTGGAACCCCAAGGGGGTATTTATAGGCATCAGGGAAGAAGGGGGCCAGGGGACAAGCCCTGGCCCAAAACGCGGCCGCGGCCGCGACCATACTAGGGCCGCGCGC
Source organism: Agave tequilana (assembly GCA_038442645.1). NCBI lineage: Eukaryota > Viridiplantae > Streptophyta > Magnoliopsida > Asparagales > Asparagaceae > Agave > Agave tequilana. The sequence continues at coordinate 28,429 of JAVJIF010012157.1, read as the reverse complement.
GCGGCGCTTCGAGCCACGCGCGGTCCCGTCTGTCCCCTGTCAGGCCCTATGCCCGGTTTCTGGTTTGCAGCCCCTGATTTTGATAGAATCAGCTCTCTAGGTCAATGGCTATCTTTAATAGGCCTTTAATCACCAATTAAATGGTGATTTAGGGTTTTTCTTCTTCATTGCACACCATGGACCCCAAAAAAACCCTGTCACGTCCCGCTTCCCAAAATACGAGGGAAAGGAGTCGCGACGAAGGTCGGCGACGAAGGTCGGCGACGCATATACGCAAGGAAAATACCTCACGTATACACGCTAAGCCTAAATTAATCTGAACAAGCTATAAATCAGAACTATAATAATCATCGATCACTGCAATAATACATATAAGACTACACATGATAACAGATGAATAACGGAAAGAAAATGGCAGCTGAATGCGGTAAAGGGAGAATCATGAAAGTAACAGGAATATAAGAAGGATGAGAATACCAGAATCAGAGAGAGACTCAAGCTCCTCGCAATATGTATAGTCTCATCGAACACCTGCACTACATAAACAAACCGTCCAATATCTGGACGTGCAAATCCAGGGTCGTCAGAACGCGACCTGGTGAGTGTGTGTGTAAAGGGAAAAGCTCGTGCAGATAAACAGTGCATAAATAATAATAACAGATAACTGAAAGCACTAAATAACATGATAAACACTGAATAACAACATGTATGTAGAACAAGGTAACTAACATAACTGTAAACAACAACTGACGTTATGGTGTGTAACCTAGCATGTCTCTAGTTTGATATACAATCCGGTCATGGTTATAGTTATATGTCTATCACAGTCAGGTAATTACGGTTAGTCACAATACATTAACAGTTTATTATTAATTATGTCAGCGAACACCAATTGACGCATGCAGTAGACGCATCCCATACTACGCCTACCACATGTGTCAATCAGGGTCCTACTTTATTGAAATTAATAGAAGAGACTTTGTCCATGCTTTAGGTGGGTCCCGTACATACCCGGGACCACGGCCCAGATGCCTGGCGCTGAACCAGGCCCTACCGCCAAGTAGTCAGAACAGTAACAGTACTCACAGTATCACTGTGGAACAGTAAACTCACAGTAGCACTGTGGAATAGTAAATAGATGGGATGTCAGTCATCCCCCGGAACCCTGCAGTGGAACTGTAAATCGGCTGCGCAACCTGTATCCTAGGTCCACCCAAAATACAGACGCTGTCTCCTCCATCAATTTCCTCAATCCCCAGTGTAAGTTGTTCATTGACATTATTATTTATTTCAGTTAAGTCAGTCAATATCAATGTCACTCAGAATAATGAGACATGCAGTGACCGTAACAGTAACAGTACAGTAACAGTAATTGTATACTCGATGAACAGTAATAGGAACAGTGAACAGTAACAGTAATCGTGTATACAATGAATAGAGTTGTACCGAGTGTTACAGTTTAATGATACTTTCCCAGTAATTTTTAGTAACATGAACAGTATATTTATCAGGTAGGTATTACGTATAATCTGTCACGTTACTTAAATGAATTATTCAGAATTGGCAATATAATCTTTTGGGGTTTATTCTTTATGCATATAACATGTGATTATGAATAATAATTTACATGCATGAATAGTAATTAAACATGAAGACATTTTAAACATAATAACATTTATAGGAAACAGTTAAAAGCGCTCACATAAAATAATATCAAAATACTCAATAAGAAAACAAGGAACACTCACATGAAATGACGTGGTTTCGAACCGAATCGCCGTCTGGTGTTCACCGCATGAACTGATACGAATCTCTGGATCATCCCATGGGCCGGTTTCTGAATCGCCTATGTATTGGGTCCACAACGAGCACGAATCCGAATCGGGTCCCGGTCTCATGCAACGGTCCAGATTTCACCAAACGATTCCGAATGCTCGAGCCGATTTGCGGCGCACCGATGAAGGCTCCGACGGAGGCGTCCGGGGTCGCGGAGGGTGCCGTTGGATAGAGCATCTCACCATGAAGGGCGTGGGTGCGTTCGCACTCGCCTACGGTGATCCACGGCGATCCACGGAGAGCCAGAAAATGGCTCGGAAGAAGATGTCTCCCACACATGAAATATAAACACAAATAATTATATATATTCCTAAGTTTAAATCAAGCACGCACTCATCCACTTCAACACAGTTTCATAAGTAAACATTCTGGACAAAACAATTTTATCAAAGAATAACATATCATTAACCCAATCAACATTAAAGAGAGAGGGAAGAGAACGAAACCAGATGAACAGGCAACGAAATAGATTGGCAATCTAATCCAGATACAGATAAACAAGAAAGGAATTATAACTTTATTCATTACAGCAAAAAGATAAAGTTAATTATGGACACACCAAACAAGCTCCTTAAATGAGAAACGAAAGTAATATAGTTCAATGATAGAGTCATATGCAAGCAATATGAAGCTAAACATAATTCAACAGATAGTCCTTTACCAAATGAATTGAGAATTCAGTCAAAATTCAACAACTGAAGCAATTGTGCTAGAGAAAAGGTTGGCACAAGTCACAAATTCCACCGAAAAATCTAAAAACCATTGAATTCTCACCTTCAGGCCATCGATCCAGTATGATCTCTTTGACAGACCCAACTGTGGTTGAAGGATCATATTTGTTGGGCCCCATATCAGTACCATCAAAAAGCTTAAACTTGAGCTCAACCAGATCATCTCCTGCCATCTTGAGCTCAATCTCTCATTAACCCCTTTTGCCTTCAAATCAATTGAAAATTCCACCCAAAATCACAACTTTGTAATAGATTCACTGTCTACAGACAAAACCAATCAAAAACCGCATCAAACCTTTTTGCCCCAAATATTTACAAACCCATTTAACACAAAAGAAGTCTCTCTCCAGACACCATAAATTCTCATCAGAAACAAGAGACCCAGATCGAATTTCTCGATTGTTATGAGAGAGGGAGCTGCGGTGGAGACCACGGGTTCGCCGGAGAATGCGGATGGATCTAGGCCATGGTGGTTGTGCCACCGGCGGGATGTCGGCCAAGGAGAGGAGTCCGAGCGGGGGTGCGCTCGTTGGAGGAGGCGGCTGGAGATGCTATGGGGGATTAGAGAACTTAGGGTTAGGTTTAGGATTATATAGGGGGTGTAATTGTGTTGTGGGTTTCGGGTTTCGGGTTGGAACATGGATAAAAGATCGATGGGTTATGAAACAAGTAAAAGGGTAATAAAGGTTAAATAAAATGGTGGGTGCCCTTTTGCAACAAAAAGCCAAAGTGGCTAAGTGGTGAGAGCATACAATTCATATGCTGGGGACTTAAGGTTCGAAACTTGTTATAACTAAACTAACATGTGGGTTTTCTGATTTTTATTTTATTTTACTTTAATTGCATTTTTTTAAATCAATATTCAATCATCGATTAAACTCTTATTAATTCAGAAAAATACTCAAAAATTCAAAAAAAGAGAAAAAGTCATTTCAAATATTTTGTGAAGACAGATTCATGAAATTCATTCCTGATTGTAAATTAAAAATCCTGGAGTCAGCCGGTGACACCGATCAACCCCGAATTGAGATTATTCTCAAATAATTCCCATAAATTTTCAGAAAATTCTGAAAATTCAGAATATTGGAAATAAAATCTTGAGCTGAAAAATTCTCAATCCAGTTACTAGGATGATTACATCAGGTATCGAATAGCAGTATCGAAACCCGTATATAGGGAACCGAGGGTTACAATCTAAAATCAAGCAAGTAAAGCTTTATTAGCAGAATTTAATATGAAATAAATGTGAAGATGTGATACAAATTATGCAAAATTAGAGACTAATCAAGTCCAAGTCAATCATTCTATCTTTTCGCACTCCATTTTGAGACAAGGCGGTTGACAAAATTGACTCTGAAATTAATTATGAAATTTAGAAATTAGATGGGGTCAAATTTTTAATAAAAATAATTTATGTATACATCATTTTAGTCGGTTAAACTTAGCATCACTCATCTCACTTCGATATGAAAGCCTGAGGAAAGTGACTGTCAGAGGTTTAATGTTGAATTTGGCAGCAACTTGATCACTGTCAGAGGTGTGATATTAAACTTAACAGTAATTTGTCAGAGGTGTAGTGTTAACATGACAACAAGAGTTGATTTACGATATGAGCAATTTTGAGGACTTACCATTCTATTAAGAAGAATTGACAAGTGAAGTTTAAAATGTCAGAGGTGTTGTATTAACTTGACAATTTTGAATACTTGTGACTCCATATAAGGGAGCGACAAGTGAAAGTCTGTACTCGTTGGGGAGTATTGAAACTTTTCACTATTAGAGGTGTAGTATTAACATAACAGTGATTGAGCTTGTGGACCTACCACTCCATCATAGGAAATTGGTAGGAGACTTTGGTGGAAAATAGAAGAATTGTCAGAGAAGTAATGTTAACATGACAAACATTAATTTTCCAGAGGCATGAGAGGTTTGCCGTTAGATGTGTAATGTTAACATAATAGCAGAGAGATTTGAGTGAGTATTTAGTGAAACTTTGTCGTTAGAGGTTTAATGTTAACTTGACTGACTCCACTAGGGATCGAGAAAAAGGGATCGAGAAAAATGGCTTGTCAGAGGTTTATTATTAACGTGACAAGTTTTTGCTTATTTCACCGAAAAATAGGTGCGGGTAATTTTTTTTTTTGGTCCTACCTTTCCGTGGGAGGGAATTGGTAAGAAATTTTGGAGGAGAAATAGAATAAATTGTCAGAGGTGTAATATTAACTTGACGAATCCTATTGGGGATTGAGAAAAATAGCTTGCCAGAGGTTTATGTTAACGTGACAAGTCTATGCTTATTTCGCCGGGAAAATGACGCAGGTATTTTTGTGATACTACCATTCCGTGGAAGGGAATTGGTAAGATATTTTGGAGGAAAAGACCGGACCAAGTCCCTTAAGATTTTTAGCAAACTCTCAGCTATCAACGGATTTGGTATGCCTTTACCAACTTCCGTTTGAGTTGGGCTAGCCATGCTATTCTCCTCGGTATGATGAGTTGTCGAGAACTTATGTTGGACTTAAAAACCAATATTTTTCTCTATCCTTAGCCTTCAGAGGCATCGGATTTTGATAGATAAACTAGAGAAGAGTAACAAGGCTAAAATCGAAGTTTCACACTTTGCCTCTTCTTTGATGCTTACATCATGCATTATGATGTGATCAATGTTCGGTCAACTCGACAATGATCCACTGTAATGTGATCCACTGAAGAAAGAAGCTTTTCTTTGGTGCTCTTCCAAACATCTTGAATCTGAGAGTTTTTGATTAGAGGTGTAATGTTAACCTGATAATGAGAAGAATCCTGTTAAGGATAGTACTTCTTCAAGAATCTGCCGTTGATCGGCATCATGAGTGTATCGCCGTCTGGAGTTATAAGGCGGTATGCTCCATTCGAGTAGACTCACTCTACTACGAATGGTCCTTCCCATTTGGGCTGAAATTTCTCTTTGATCTTATGTGATGAGCACGATTTTGCCACATTTTCATGCCCATATTTATCTATTATTTATTTATAAATAATGCTACTCAGGTATTTTTAGTGGTGTTTTGCAGACAAATTTGTTAGGAGAAAACTGAACCACAAAAGCACTCTTTCGAGACTGTAAATCGCGCTAAAAAAGTGAAGGCGAGATAGGAGGTTTGGCATTACTGGGATCGCTCAACTATACTTAAAACTGACATCAAAGAAATCTACAGTCAATTCGGAGGAGTTTGAGGCCAGTTTGGGTGAAAACGCAATTTTGTAAAAGTTTAGGGACTTAAACGCAAAAGTGAGCAAAGATGAGAAGTGTAAAATTTATTTATATATTCTCTTTAAAATACTGTAATTATTTTGGACTCATATGTAAAATGGACAAATCTTACGCTATAAATATCCAAGGCTAGGTTTAGGGGGCCTTTTTTTCAAGAATTTTATTTTTGTTAGATTTCTGAGTTCTTCCTCTACAAATTGAATCCGCAATTTTTGTTTCCAGAAATTAATTTGGTAATCATTGATGAAATCATCACGCAATCAAAGGGTGTTGGGTCTGTTTCGATCAGAGTGCACAAATTCAACTTCGTCATTGTCTGGCTGATGTGAAAAGGCGTTGCGGTCAGCCCTTCCTCCCTCGTTCACCGCGCACATGGAAGACGGAGACTCTTTCTTTCGTTTCGTGTGCCTAAGGCGAACACAGAGAAATGCGCACTGTCATCTCGCTCTCTGCCGTCGCACTGTAGCACCGCGGTGGGGCCCACGTGGGTGCGGGATCCTGTAGGCATAGCAGCCCCCTGGCTGGGGCTGCCTTGTTCACGCACGCAGATGTTGTGCGTGAGGCCGCCCCAAGGGGTCCATTTTGTGCCCCTCCATTCTTGCACCCTGTAGCACAAGAAGAGGGTGTTGCGTGTGGGGTCCACCCACTTAAAGGCCATGCACTCTCATTCATTTGCTGTAGCACATTCACATGCAGGTACGTTTCCTCTCCTTTTGATTTTGATTTTCATTTGTATTTCTGATTTAAGTAATTCATTTAATTGATTATTAGTTCTTCAATTTTAGTTAATTTATTTAATATATTGATTTTTAATGTTTAATTATTTAGATTAATTTTGTGTTAAAAATTTTAGCATGATCAGATAATTGTGTAAGTACTTAGGAGAGATGAATCTAGGCTAGATTATTTTGTGGTCATTTTAGATCTTGTATTTAGGACTGTACACACTCTGATTGATCTACAACTTTTAGAAAATTGATTTCTAGAATAACTGGATATTTGACAGGGTATGTGTCTGGAGTTAATAGTCTATACTTAGGGTTTCACTGCTCTTTCTGCATTTAATTTAAGTTGTCAAATTTATTTATCTTTGATGGATCATGTAATTGGACAATACTCTGTGCTTAGATTTAGTGTTCAGAGTTAGCTGCTTGTAAGAAGTACAGATTTGGTGAGTAACAACTGACTGGTATGGAGACCGAGATTGACCGCTTGAGGCTAGTCTAGGGGATTTATTCCTAGATGCTTGACTTTACTTTTCTTAGATTGACAATATAGTTCAGAACAACCCACATAAACTTTTGTCTAATTCGCCTAGAAGTGTTGAAACTATAAAAACCACCTGTCCCTATGGATCGACCCTTAAGTGCTACATCGAACGACTGTGTACTTGTGGCTAATTTAAAAGAGGAGAGTGAAATCTCCCCAACATTATGTGTCATCACCATGGGTCTTCTGACGGCTAAGACAAGGTCACCTTTCTTGAAAGTCCATTTCTTGACTTTTTTATTGAAAGCTCTGGTAATTCGAGCTTAATAAAGCTTGATTTGTTGTTGAGCCTACAGGCATTTATCGTTCAAAGCTTCCAGCTCCTGGAGTCACAGTCGATGCTTCTCCTCATTTGTCATCTCCGTTGTCAAGGCAACCCGTAGGGATAAGATTTGGATTTCTAGTAGGAGTACGACTTCATACCTGTATACCAAAGAGAACGTGTAGTATTCGCCGGGGTTCTCACTGTTGTGTGATAAACACATAAGCATTCACCTAACTTATCATCCTAGTCATGTTAGCTCTTCGAGACGAATTTCTTGAGAAGTTTCCCAATGGTCTTGTTAAAAGCTTCTGTAAGGCCGTTAGCGGCTGGATAGTATGCCGTTAAAGATACACTCTGGATCCTAAACTTGTTGCAGAATCTTTGGAAGGTTTGGCTGACGAACTGAGGCCCATTATCACGGACAATCCATCGTGGCGCGCCAAAGTAGTAGACCACGTGATGTTTAATGAACTTGATCAGATGTCTTTACCTTCCTCAAGGGGATAGCTTCAGCCTATTTGGAAAAGTAATCGGTTATGTCTAAGACAAATCGGTGACCTTTGGATGAAGGTGGACTGATAAGACCAACACATCTATTCCCCATATTTCAAAAAGCTAGGAAGAAGTTGTAGGGCGAAGATGTCCTGGTGTCAGGTGAATGAAGACACCATGGATCTAACAGGCAAGGCATCGCTTAGCGTAAGCGATGGTGTCAGGGATCATCTTTGGCCAATAATATCCAAGTTTTCGGAGCCGATCTCCAAGTTTTGGACCAGGTTGGTGAGCTCCACACATACCGTCATGAGCCTCTTTGAGTGCTTCCGGAGCCTCTTTATTTGACAAGCAGCGGAGGAGGATTCCATCATGTGATCGGGGATACAGTATTCTTGTGATCGCATTGTAGTAGATTTTAGGGGCTTTCCTTTTAATGGCAGCTGCCTCTTTAGGGTCATCATGTAAAATACTGTATAATGCATAGTCGATATATGAGAATCGCCATCCCTGAGCTCTATACCTACCGAAGTCTCTAGAGTTTCTTTGACTTGAAGGTTCCCTGCTGAAATCTGATCATTTTTAGGGTGGGTTTTGGACAGTACAAGTCATGGCTGTCGACAAGTACTTTCTTTGTCGCTCTGGCTGGAAGAGCCAAGGAAGCTGATTGTGGGAAAACCGTGCACAAAAAGTGTATATTTTGGAATCAAGAGTTAAAAATGCATGCTTTGGCTTCCTCGATACTTCCGTTATAGCAGAGAGGCTAAAAGGGTCGAATCCATAGGGACGGAAAGTGATAGAAGCTTTATCGGAATGTTCACGTGTGTATTAAAGTTTCTTTAACGTTTTAAAGAATCAAAAGAAATGAAAATAAAGAATGGAAAGAGAAGTATGGTGAAAACAAAGAAGTGAGAAACATAAAAGAATGATTTTTGTGATTTTGTTTGTAAATCTAAAACAAAGTAAAAGAGAAAGAAAACCCATGGCTACTAACTACTAATGGCTCCATTAACCATGCTAACCTCTTAGTGGTAGTTGTCTCACATGTATCCTTGGCCATCACTAGTCCTTGGTTCAAGAGCGTTTTAAAGCATGACCCATATGTTAACTTTCACATTCAAACTCAACAAAACAAGTGCAAGCTACACTTAAACCATCAAAACTAAATAAGAGTAAGCATGAAGTAAAGTAATGTTAGCTTGTTAGAAAGTTAGGATGTTAGAGTATTAGAATCCATCATTATGAGCCATCAATGACTCTTACAAGAGCAAGGCCAAGTAGAAACTATTAGACTCATGTGGATTATCAAGTAAGAAGTTAGCAAGTTAATGGTTAGTAGTTAGTTGCCATGAGAGAAAATTAGCTAAACATGTAAAACGAGTTAGAGAGAAGAAAACAAAAAGAGGTAAAGAGAGAACCTTTCGTAGATTGTCACCTTCCATTACAAGCACTCTTGCTCTCCACCCATGTACTACTCTCTCTCCTATTGCAAGATCTACAAGAAATGAAAAATACAAAGGAGAAAGAAGAAGAACAACTAACTTAAACTACCCTAAAACTATAACATGGAGAAGAAACCCTAAAAAACAATCCTAAAAACTACTCAAAACTCCTCCCTCCGGTGCTCTGGACATCCCAGGGTATTTATAGGCAAAATAGGGCACCAGGGGACCTGTACGGAGCCGCACGTCAAATCTTGACGTGCGGCTCCACACAAGAGCCGCGAAAACGCGGCTATGGCCGCATTTCTGTGGCCATAGTGTGGCCGCGCATGCGGCGCTGCTGCCACGTGCTATCACGTCGCCCCCCTATCTGCTATACGTCCTGATTTCTGGATTTGGGCCCCCCATTTTTTACGAAACCACCGTCCAAAGTCAATGGCTATTCTTGTAGGCTTTTAACACCAATTAAATGGTGATTTTAGGTCTTCTTCTTCATTTCATGCCATGGACATAGAAACATGCAAGAAAGGTACTATTAACAAGATTTAATATTAAATAAATGTGAAGATGTGGCATGAAATATGCAATTTTAGAGACTAATCACATCCCCACACTTATCTTTTGCTCGTCCCGAGCAAAACCAAAAATTAAAAAAATTATTACACCACTTTCGCAGGTGACGCGATTGCACTGAGCATGTGCAACAAGCCGTTAAACCTCTAGGTTTCTCCTAGAGGAGGAATTTTCTCTCCTAAGAGTTTTTCAGCAGATTACACCCACAAAATCTATAATAAAGAAATCAAATGTTAGTATTTTGAAACACATTTTGAAATAGAGAAAAGTGTTAAAATATTTTTATGAAAATTTAAGTGATCCAAGGTCATAGGTCAACCAGAAATTATTTTTCCTTAAATTAAGTCAAAATGCAAAATCTTGTTATAAATTAAATGTAAGAATTTAAATTGAATTGATTTTTTGATCTTTCATAAAACTCTTAGAAAAATATGCACTTTGGAACAGTGAAGATTTTGGGATATCGACTCTAAGTTTCATGCCATTTATTTATATGATTATTTTTTTCTTCCCTTAATTTTCTTAGGCTTTCTAGCTTACCCGGGTAGTGAGCTTTTAGCCCGTAACTCCCAAACCAGATAGTTTTAGGGCACTAGATGATAAAAATCCCTCATACTTAAGGACTCGAGTAAACAAGACCACAAAATTAAAGGAGATTATTTTATTTTTGTCCACCGTTTTAGGTGTGAATAATCATGCATCTGAGACATAATTACCCAACTTCAATAAGTGATTTTATCACATTATATATATATATATATATATATATATATATCTATATATATATATTATATTATATATATATATATATATTATGGCATTTTTTATGACATTTTCAGTCTTTGTTTTAATCCCAAAAAATTGTGTAAGTGTGAAGTGCATAATCTAAGGCGAAAAATTCAAAATCAAATTATCTTTTCAATCCATCCTAAAATTTAAATAAGATCTACTATTTTAACTTGGTTTAAAATTTCATAATTTTAGGTCTTCCTAATTCCTACGATAATCTTAATTTTCTTAAAAATAAATCAAAACTATTTCTCTTAATTTAAAAAGTTTTGTAAAAAGAAAAGAAAAGAGTTTCTATACAAAAGAAAATTTTAAAAATTTCCTAAAAAGAAGTGTAAAAGAAATAAAATTTAGAACTAATTATGTTAGTAAATCCTCCCCCACACTTATCTCATGCATTGTCCTCAATGCATCGTGAATGTATATATACATGAAACAAATAGGAAGGGAAGGAAATTACCTCATGGTGGTGGCTCTGGTGGTGGTCTGATTGGACCAAGCGTTGCTACCCAATCAAAAAATTGTGGATCTTTCAGGAACCCATCAATGACCTCTCTAATACGACCCAGTAAAAGAATGATTATGTGAATGGTCATATTTAAAAATTTATTCTCATCTAATTTTCAATTTTCAAAAATAATTACTGAGTCATTTTTTTCAACATCCTTGTCCAACAATGAAGTGTGATTTTGGGAGATGATTGATTTGGACTAAAATGAAACAGGAACAAAAATTGATACTGACTCGGGAATTTGACTCAGATCAAGTCGAGATTCAAAAGGGAAAGTCGAAATTGGTTCAAAAATGGGGTCCAAACTAAAGAATTGATGTTCACACACTTTTTTCATTAATGAAGTGTGATCATAAGATATTGGTGATTCAATTTCACAGTGTACTGGTACAGGATTCAATGTTGACTAGAGAAAAAATCTAGTAAAGATATCAGAATCATTATTGAATCAAAAAGTGAATGGAATTATCAAATTGAGGTTCAGGATCACTTTCAAGCTCAAGTTTAATTTCAAGAAAAGAAACTTGCCAAAATGTCAAGGTGGTTCTCAAAATTTTGAGCAAGTTCAAATGGATGTAATGAAACTTAATCTTGATTTTCATCCACAGAAGGAATGTAAATGGGTGAAAAGATCGATCAAGTTCAAAAATTATGAGAATCAAAACTGGCTCAAGAACATTACTTAGTTTAGGTAACACCATAAGATTCGATATTGATTCAAGGATTGGACTTGAATCGCTAACTTAAAGCTCAGGTTCACATTCATCTTCAAGTTCAATTTTAGGAAATCGATAACTTGTCAAACTATCAAGAGGTTGATGTTGGTCAAGTTCAGGTTGGTATGATGAAATTGAAGCAGGATTTCTAAAATGACATGATCCATGAGTCATATGACATCTGATGGACATGAGAACTCAATCATATTTTATATTATTCGCTCGGTCTCTTACACGAATTCATAGTTTTTCCCACAATGATTTTTCTTTGAGTAGTTCTGGAAAAGAACTATATGAATTTTGAAAATTTTGTGAACATGATGAGGCCATCATGTTTTCAAATTGTTTTTGGGCCTCTATCGCTCCTTCCAAAGTTCTTTACAATGACGATTTTTCTTCAATTGGTGGTTCACGAAAAGGAGAATGTGAAGTAGAATCGAGGAATGAATATTGTGAAAATTATGAACAATGTGGTTGAAAATATGACTCGGGGGAGGTGAATCCCCATGAACTCTGTAAAGAGTGAAAGTTATTTTGAAAATTATAATCATAGGATTGGGGATATAGATCATATTGAGTCGGATAATCCTAACTCGGAATATATGATTGGTTCATATTGTACATAGGCAGGTTGGAGTTATCCGAGTCAAATAAGGTCGGGGTGAAATATGGATTAATATTTGAATTGAAAAAATTATTGTTGTTGAAATCCATATCACAATTTATAAAAAAAAGAAAAACGAACAAACAAACAAACAAATAAAGAAAAAGAAAAAGAAAACAAGCATATGCTAGGGTTGACTTAGACCTAGACGACTCCTAATTGGTTAGAATGTCCACCGGGGGTACATTGTTGGAAGCTGATTATGAGTTAATCGGCTAGATAGGGGCATGATCAGTGGGAGGTATTCATGCCAGAGCGACGGGCCTAATTATACCAAACCACTGTTCTTCAAGGTTTCGCCTCACAATCCCCAACCTTCGACACCGATTTGACAAGAGTTAAACTCTAACAATTTTCCCTTAGGTCAATCTCTTAAATAAGTCTGAGATGCCCTTAGGGGCCAACGTCTAGCAATTTTTATTAAGACTTGGGTTGTGTTAGTGGGGAGGTGATTTTTGGACTAAGGAAGGGTAATGACTTCCCCACCTTATGTTGTATTGGGTTTTGCCCTTAAGTTCCATTCGTGCAAGTATGCAATATAGATAAGAATGAACACACAAAGCGAGTAAATCATTCACGTGTTTGTCCTAACTATATGCAATACAATATGTACACCTCCGTCAACATCACAACAACACAAGAACAAAATACAGTATATTGGAATTGAAATTGACATGTGCCTAGATGCAAATGTCGAAATCGTTTTAAAATATTCAATTACCGTATCTTAGTTCTTAAAATTATTACAGTACACAGGTGATATAAACAAAAAGTAACAGCAAAATATAATAATATATTAGAATTTACCCAACCACACAAAAACAAGTGTTGACTTCTGCAATGCTAAAAATTTGACCTGCACACCAAAAAAATAAAGAAGAAAAGTTTTAAAAAAATGTGAAATCAAACCATTCCCATCCCCGGCAACGGCGTCAAAATTTGATTGTGAGAAAACCGTGCATGAAAAGTGTATGTTTTGAAATCAAGAGTTAAAAATACGTGCTTTCCTCGATACTTCTGTTATAGCATAGAGGCTAAACGGGTCGAATCCACAAGACGGGAAGCTATAGAAGCTTTACCGGAATATTCATGTGTGTGTTAAAGTTTCTTCAACATTTTAAAGAATCAAAAGAAAGGAAAACAAAGAATGGAAATAGAAGCACAGTGAAAACAAAGAAGTGAGAAACAAAGAAGAATGGTTTTTGTGATTTTGTTTGTAGATATAAAACAAAGTAAAAGAGAAAGAAAACCCATGGCTACTAACTACTAATGGCTCTACTAACTATGCTAACCTCTTAGTGATAGTTGCCTCACATGTCTCCTTGGGCATCACTAGTCCTTGATTCAAGAGCATTTCAAAGTATGACCCATATGTTAACTTTCACATCCAAACTCAATAAATAAGTGCAAGTTACACTTAAATCATCAAAACTAAACAAGAGTAAGCATGGAGTAAAGTAATGTTAGTTTGTTAATGAGTTAGAATGTTAGAGTGTTAGAATCCATCATCATGAGCCATCAATGGCTCTTGTAAGAGCAAAGCCAAGTAGAGGCTATTAGATTCATGTGGATTATCAAGTAAGAAGTTAGCAAGTTAGTGGTTAGTAGGTAGTTGCCATGAGAAAAAATTAGCTAAGCATGTAAAAGGAGTTAGAGAGAAGAAAACAAAGAGAGGTAAAGAGAGAACCTTTCATACATTGTCATCTTCCATTACAAGCACTCTTGCTTTCCACCCATGTACTACTCTCTCTCCTATTACAAGATCGACAAGAAATGAAAAATACAAAGGAGGAAGAAGAAGAACAACTAACCTAAACTACCCTAAAACTACAACATGGAGAAGAAACCCTAAAAAACTATCCTAAAAACTACTCAAAACTCCTCCCTCTGGTGCTTTAGACATCCCAGGGTATTTATAGGCAAAATAGGGCAATAGGGGACCTGTACGGAGCCGCGCGTCAAATATTGACGTACGGCTCCACACAAGAGCCGCGGAAACGCTGCTAGGGCAGTATAGCCGCGCGCGCGGCGTCACCTGCCACGCGCTATCACATTGCCTCCCATCTGCTGTATGTCCTGATTTCTGGATTTGGGCCCCCAGTTTTGACGAAACATCCTCCAAAGTCAATGGCTACTCTTGTAGGCTTTTAATCACCAATTAAATGGTGATTTTGGGTCTTCTTCTTTATTTCATGCTATGGACCTAGAAACATGCAAGAGAGGTATTATTAACAGGATTTAATATTGAATAAATGTGAAGATGTAGCATGAAACATGCAATTTTAGAGACTAATCAGAAGCAGCGAGAAATGCAAGAGCATTTGCAGCGCATTTTGCGGGCGAGGTACATGGTCGACGTAGAAGTTTCTGTACCTCTTTTTCATGTGGATAGTTGCGTTATGATAGGGTACCAAGTCTTCATGTCTGACTTTATACTCCCCGCAAATCTGGTTAACGATGAGCTTTGAATCACCGTATGCTTTGAGATTTTTAACGCCAATCTCATCGGCAATTTGCATCCTTATCAAGAGAGCATTGAATTTCGCTACATTGTTGGAATATGGCTCAGTTAATGAGAATGCACGAGGGATTATGTAGTTCTGTGGAGCGACAAGTACTACCCCCACTCCTGCTATGATATTTCCTCGTGGACCCGTTCTTGATGCACCGTCGAAGAAGAGTTGCCACACTTGTCCTTCGACATCTGGGTCAAGCAAACTTCAACGATCTCGTCTTGGAGATCTTCATAAAATTTGGTCGTCTTGAATCTGGATGCATCGCCAAGAAGTCTGCCACTGCCAGTCCCTTTACAGCTTTTTGTGGCAAGAATTGCATCTCATATTGGGAGAGCAACATGACCCATTTTGTCAATCGACCATTCAGTGATGACGGCTTCGTCATAAGCAATCTTAAAAGATTGACTTTTGATATGACATGTATAGTTTGGCCAACCAAGTATTGTCGCATCTTCTGGACGGCGAATACCAACGCCAAACATTCTTTTTAGATCAGGTTGTATCGATATTCAGCTCCGATCATAATTCTACTCAGGTAATAGATTGCCTGCTCGTATCCCTGATTATTATTCTGAGCTAGTAAAGCCTCTAGAGAATCCATAGCTCGAACGTATATTAGGAAAGGTTTTTCTAACACCGGAGCTGTAAGGATAGGTGGATGCGTGAGGTACTACTTGATTTCCTCGAACCCTTGTTGGCAATCATCAAGATGAATGAAACACCCTTCTTCATCAATTTGGTGAAGGGTTGGCATCGTCCTGAGAGATTTGAGATAAATCTCCGGATATATGCTAGTCGTCTTTGCAATCCTCTAAGCTCTCTAAGATTCCTTAGAGGTTGTATTTCTTGGATGGCGCGGACTTTCTCTGGGTCGAGGTGGATTTCTTTGAATGTCACGATAAACCCGAGGAATTTACCACTGGCTACCCCCAGGAACGATTTGGTGAGATTCATCTTCAATTGATGTACCCACATGATATCGAATGTTGTCTTCAGATCTGCTATATGATTCCATTTTGCATAACTTTTCACTACAATATCATCTACGTAGCATTTCACTGTTTTGCATATATGCTCATGAAAAATTGCATTCATAACTCTCTGGTATGTCGCCCCTGCATTCTTCAATCCGAAGGGCATGATAGTATAGCAATACACCCCTATTGGTGTCCTGAAAGATGTTTGCTTCTCATCGTCAGGGTACATCTAAATTTGATTGTATCCTGAGACTTCATCCGTGAAAGACATCTGTTCGAATCCAAACGTGTTGTCGATCATGACATCGTGATTGGAAGGGGAACTCATCTTTAGGACACACCACATTTAAATCACAAAAATTAATGCAAACCCGGATCTTCCCATTCTTCTTGGTAACGGGAACGATATTGGCTACCCAATCAGGGTGTTGTTCTTCTCTGATAAAATCGGAGTCTATAAGCTTCTTGACTTCCGATTGAATTGCTTCTATTATCTCCGGGCAGAACCGTCGTTGTTGTTTCTCGACGGGCTTCGAATCTGGATTGATGTTGAGGCGATGCATAGCCACTTGAGGGTCGAGCCTAGGTATATCCTCGTAGTTTCAAGCGAAAATATCTATATACTCTCGCATAAGAGATATTAGATCTTCCTTCTCGGGGTTGATAAGCTTTCACTTATAAAGATGGGCTTAGGATTAGCCTCATCTCTTAAATTAATGTGGGTTACCTTATCCTCTGTGGGTGGTTCGCGTTGTACAAAGCGAATATCCCAGAGAGTATTCAAGTATTTGATCCAAGGATCTGTATCTGATTGGATCATTTCTTCATCTCCATCTTCCGGGTGGCTTGTTGAAACCATGTTTACTGAAAGTTCTTTGAAGATGTTGCTGACACTGACATCTGACTCCCATAATGACGTGCCTGACGAGTGATTATGGTGTAATGACCCTTCAGACTCATAGGCTGACAGGATTGGAGTTGACACAGAGCCCAAACCCTGCGAGTTCGATGATAATAATTAGGGGCTTTCCCTTTTGGAACAAAGGATCAAAGCAGTGTTCTTCTTTCGTTGCCAAAGTTCAAACCAGGACCATTTGTTAGGTCATACCCCATATTCTCTGTCATTTTGAGTACATTTGACTCATAATGAGAGAACGGAGAAAGTTCAATCTCGCTTTCTGAGTCTTCATAAGTCATTGATTTGGACTCAATTTTTTCAAAAAGGATCGATTTTGACCTTTGCGTCTTGTTGGGACCTCGAAGAAGGATCCTTGCGCATCATTGATGCTTTGATATACCGTGAGAGATAATCTCACAGGTACATGCAATAATGTCAGGGTATCTATTGCCAATCAGGGGTCATCACCTACATCAGTATTAGTATCTGATGTCACAAATTAGAAGCAAACACAGAAAAGTAAGTCAAATCTAACTCTTTATTAATATACCACTCGCCTACATTATCGGCAGTGTTATTGACATCAAGCTTTTTAATGCTCATTATAAGTGAATTTAGCTCCCAAAGACATTTTTCTTCTGCCTCTGGCTTGACATCAGCTTCATTACCAGAGTGTAGTTCCTCTGGCTGAGGATTCTCGTCTGTCTCCAGAGAATCCTGGTATAGGAGGGAGTCTGTGAAGTAGTTCTCTACCCCTTTAAACGGATGCCTTTCAACGATCAGTGTTCATACTTACCATTTCCATCAACATACTTCATGACTTGATGGAAGTTAGAGGGGACATTGGAATTGCGATGAATCCTTGGTCATCCCCGCAGCAAATTATATGAAGCGTCAGCGTCGATAACATAGCACGTCACCTCGGATCTTAGGTCCCCGATCTGACATTTGAGTTTAATCTTTCCCATTGAGCGCGTACCATTGGCGTTGAAACCGTAAATGGTAGTTTGAGTGGCGCTCAATCGGTGAGTAGGGATTCCCAAGTGCTGCATGACCCGGTCGGGCATGATGCTCAACGCGAATCTTAGATCCACCTGAATATGACTCACTTCAGATGATCTAATATACCCTGTGAAGTATAGGGGCCTATCTGTTTCCCCTAACTCGCATGTTGTCTGGAGTGAAGGTTATGCAGGAGGCATGTTGAGAGGCATGGAGGCAGTTTTCTTCATCTTCCTCCTATGGTTCAGTCAGAATCCAGGCCATGAAGACCTCATCATCAGCTAAAGCTTCCCTCAGAGCTTCCCTTATTTACTTTGATAGTCTCAGGAGCTCGTAAAGGGAGATTTTGGCCGGGATGTTGGCCAGTTAATCGAAGACATCAAAGTAGTAAGGTCTTAAATATCCTTCTGTTTGTTCTTTGGGGATCCTTGGCGTACCAAAGCTCCTTTTGCTTCTCCACAGGTTGCTTTGTGGATTGCTTGGTTGGATCTGAGGTGGGTTTAGGTAGAATTACCACCATTTTATCGTATTTCTTCAAATACGATTGATCCGAGCGGGTCCCTGCTACGAGCAGCGCATTCAGTTCTGCAGTAAGGATGACAAATCAGTTAGCGAGAGGACATCAGTTTCTGCTTCCGGGAGGAAGCATACACCACATTGCAAGGTGAAGTTTTTGCTTTGCCCCTGGACTTCCTATTGTAACAGTAGTCCACTGTTGGCCTTCCACGAGGTCGGGATGAACCCACATATCTCTCTCTGAGGAGTAGGAATAGGTACGAGACCTTTCTCCCACTAGTGGTGTAGATCTGTATTGAGCACCCTTAGTTCCCCTTTCGGGATGGGAACTACTCCGGCCAGCATTGGAAGTTGTATCTCGAAATGAAGAAATGATGTCATGTTAGCTATCACTTTTCTTTGCTCCGGCGGAACTTGAGCACCTCCGCATCAATCAAAGATAGGAGAATGTCTTTGAAAACATAACAGCTCTTGGTAGGCTGCCCCAGTATCATGTGGTACAAGCAATAATTGGGTTGTTAGTCTTGCTAACCTCCTCAGGACGTCTAGCTTCAGGAAGTTTCAGTCAATTGCTTTTGTTGAGTAACTTGAACAATGAATCAACATGCTCGTCTTTAAAGGAGTATTGCTTGTTCGCATGTGGCTGGGTTGAAGAGCTATCCCCTCTAGCCGGTTGGGGCTTAGAGGGAGACTTTGTCTTTGTCGCCAGTGTGTCCTTCCTTTTAGTTTAGAAAGATGCTTCTGAAACGCGCCTTGTTGACTTTTCGAGTCTGCACTTATTTTTTTTCTGCCTTAACCCTTGCGATAATCTCTTCTGCTCATTCGCCTTGCTGGACCAACTGCTTCCAGGTACGGCGTTCAGCTACTCCTATCTGAGCTAGGAGTGAGGTTTACAAATTATGACGGCATGTTTCCACTAGGGTGCTTGGGTCATACCGCTAGGACATCGGAGTGCCATATTCTGAAATCTCCCCACAAATGCTTTAACTGACTCTCCATTTCGTTGCCTCATCGCTAGGAGAGCTGGCATGGTAATCTTTGAGTCGTCTTCGAAGAAGCATGTAAGGAAAAGCTTCTCCAGATCACCCTAATTCTTGATGGAGCCTTTTAGGAGCTTCATGAACCGCTCAAAAGCGATCCCCTTCATGGTACCGATGAACAAATGTTTCAAGATGGCTTCATTTGATACTACATTCCTTGTCTGAGACTTGAAGTAGTATATATGCTGGTTCGGTGACCCCTTGCCATCGAAGGCCTGTAGGGTCGGAGCTTTGAACTTAGGAGGGTACAGGATAAGATCCCACTCAGGCGGGTACGATCGGACCAATCCTACTTCTTCTAGGCTTTTAGACTAGCAAGGGCTTCAAGACGCTATTCCAGTTTACTTATTCTTTTGGAATGAGTGCTCATATTTTCTGAGTTGCATTCCTCTTCGGATGGAGGTTGGACGACTCAGAGTTAGAATGCTCCTCCTTCTCAGTTTGTGCAGAAGACAAACTTTTCCCTTCCTTCCGTTTGCCTTTGGACTTCTTGGAAGGTGTCCTGGCTTTAGGCTTCTTCTTTTTGTCCTCAAGCAATTGCGAAAGTATCTGCTTAAAGCTGTCAATAGATTCTTGTTGAGCACGAATCATATCGAGTTGCTCCCTCTGGGCCTTGGCTTGCGGGTCAAAGCGTCTGGCCATATCTTTAGGAGTGCTTGCCATATATACAAAGGTTTCTTTCTCTACAGAAGATTTTGAGACCTATGATTCTGTAATAGCAGAGTGCGACTCTCTTACTTCAATGCCTCGGGCTAGGGCACTCTAATCCACTGGGCTATCATGCCAGTTCGAGTGCGGGTATGTAGGTATACTTCTTCCGGCTCTGTGTCAGACTCATCAGAGCTAATATTGGCTGTTTCCCCTTAGTTTTGCAGTGCATGACCCATCATGTTCACAGTAATTTTAGGGTACTCCGCATTAGAGAAGGTTCTCCTTGAGCGAGAACGATGCCTTTTGGCCGAGCGAGAGACTGAGTAGAGATAAATGTTTGAACACCGACTGTTTGCAGTGGCATTCAAAGAGCACCACTGTGATGAGCCGTTCACAGCAGCATAGTGGAGTAATTTGATGAACACTCCTTTTCTTTGTCAAGTAATCCCTTAAATCCGCTGGAGGGGGATCGAAGAGACCAGCCTCGAGTCTCTGAGGACGAGGACTTTTCAGCTCCTTTATGACCCTAACTGTCAGAGAACGAATGTTAACAACTCCGAGACGCACGTCTCAGGGGCGCAGGGTTTAGAGAAGCGGAGTTCACGTTCTGTAGAACAAACGCGACTCTCGCATTTTGGTTTTGAGACATGGGTCTCGTGCCTCTACTAAGAAGAAAGCGGACCTGGTATTGTTGATTTTCAGCTTGTCTGGTGATACTTGAGAAACTCGAACTTTACGAGTCCCGCGTTTTATTGTAGAGATGCAGGTCTCGTGTCTGTGAGAAGAAACGCAGACCTCGCGTTGTTGAACATCGCATCCGTAAGGTGAAGCCTCAGAAATGCGAGCCTCTTGAGCTATATGTTTTGGTATCCAGACGCAGACTTCGCGCATCTGATGCGGTTCAGAAGAGATGTAGGCATGAGCCTCG
Organism: Agave tequilana; assembly: GCA_038442645.1. Classification (NCBI taxonomy): domain Eukaryota; kingdom Viridiplantae; phylum Streptophyta; class Magnoliopsida; order Asparagales; family Asparagaceae; genus Agave; species Agave tequilana. The sequence continues at coordinate 7,360 of JAVJIF010012157.1, read as the reverse complement.
CGTCCTGTATCTGCTAAACAAATAATTTTTCAGCTTCTTGCATCTGTTGTCTACATGCGCGTCGCTTTTGTCGACATTCAACATTCTGGTTACATTTCTCGGGTTATTGGGAACCCCCGGTAACCTGGAGCTGAGGAAGAGAAGGGGCGTAGCAAGCTTGGCCTTCAACGACGTTGGCCTCACGGGTCTCGTGGGAGATGTTGACGTGGACAACGCGCGCGACGCGGCCAGAAATGGCGCTGTTTGCGCAGGCCATCTTTGGGGAAGTCTCCGAAGGACTTGAGAGTGGATCTCCGAGAAGACCCAGTGGTACTGCCGTGCCACCCTGGGCCTCTTAGAGCTAGAAGAGAGGAATTCTTAATATTTTGCCTGGTCAAATTCCACAACAAGTGACTCAACCATTTTTCCCATGAAACTGACGTCATCCTACGTCACAACTTGATCATCAGTGGATAAAGTAGTCCCCAACGGAGTCACCATCTCTTATTTCCTCAGAAAAAATTGAAAGGCGTGTAAATTCTTTATTTGATTGTAAAGAAAATTACAACTGATCAATAATTCAATTACAAAAGAGGGAAGAATGGTTGGATCTCCCCTTTGGTTAAGGCTCGATTCTTTGTGTAGTGGTGGAAAGTGAATCTTATTTTTTGTTGACCGGTGAACGTCAAGCTCTTCTGAAATCTTCTCCTTGGATCACGGATGGAGTATCACAGCTCCTACCTAATGAAATCTCAAAGAGACTTGGGCAAAAACTTGAACTCAGCAAGTTGGTAGAAGAGTTTACTCTTTATTAGTATTTCTCGGCTGAAAATTCTGACCCTTTTTAATAGCAAACTGGGTATTTATAGGGGTTTCAGTAGTAAAACTATCCCTAAAAACTCTCCATAATGGGGTTAACTCCCTCATTACGTGGGCTAACTCCCCGCATTACGTGGGCAGTAACTGATCCAGTAATGGAGGGCTGTTATAACTGAGACGCAGGGATCCTCTGCATTTGAAACGCGAGCTTTAGCTTCACATTTAGCCATTGAGATGCTGTTGGACGCGGGCCTCGAGCTTTGCTAGACGCGGGCTTCGAGCCCCGCATTTTGGCATTACTGTGGTGTTGAGACGCTGGCGTCGAGCTCTGCTGAGATGCGGGCTTCAAGCCCCGCATCTTGGCTTTGTAATGATGCTGTCACGCGGGTTTTGAGCCCTACATCTTGGCGTTGTAGTGATGCTGGGACACGGGTTTCGAGCCTCGCGTCTTGACAGTGCGGTGATACTGGGACGCGAGTTTCGAGCTCTGCGTCATGGCATTGCAGTGATGCTAGATACGGGTTTTCAGCCTCATTTCTTGATATTGCGGTAATGCTGGGACGCGGGTTTCGAGCTCTGCGTCTTGGCATTGCCGTGATGCTGGGACGCGGGTTTTGAGCCTCGCATCTAGACATTGCAGTGATGCTGGGACGCAAGTTTTGAGCCCTGCGTCTTAGCATTGCAGTGATGCCGAGACGCAGGTTTTGAGCCCTGCGTCTTGAAATTGTAGTGATGCAGGGGTGCAAACTTCAAGCCCTGCGTCTTGGCGTTGCTGCATCTTAGCATTGTAGTAATGCAGGGGTGCAAACTTCGAGCCCTACGTCTTGGCGTTGCTGGGTCTTGGCATTGCAGTGATGCAGAGGTGCAAGTTTCGAGCCCTGTGTCATGGCGTTGCATGAATGGCTTTAATTAGCCTCGCATCTGAAGTATGGACTATGTTATCTGCATGGCGTTGCATGAATGGCTTTAATTAGCCTCGCATCTGAAGTATGGACTCTGTTATCCGAAGACTTATCTTCAGTGATTTTTAGACAGTTTACAATAGGGTCTTCTTCTAATCCATTTTTTCTTTGAATTTTGATGATATTATCTTATCTGATATATTTAATTTTCAGATAAAATGGCTTCTAGAGCCTTTGGGTTTGAATCGATCTCCTTTCTTTTGAATTTTTAGATTTAATTGGATAAATCTGTCAATCTCTCTCTTTTTTCCTTAATTACCCTCCCCACCACTAGACATGTAAAAATGTACCTAGAAGGGGGTGAATAGGTGAATACTAATCAAATGTGAAATAATAACTATCTATGAAAAATGATACAAACCGGTTACTCAAAATAAGAATTGAAGCTGAATTCCATGTGAAAGGCTCTAAAACTTCTCCTTTAAAATTCCTCTAGATTATGAGTTGAGGTACTCAATTGCTTTCTTATTAAGATAAGTAAAGACCGATAAATGAGAATGATGAAGGTAATGCAATGATAAATGTAATGCAAAGAATAAGTAGAATGTGCAAGAGAAGCAACAACATAAGTATAAGTAAAGTAAAGAGATAGAGATCAAGAGATAAACAATCACAAACAAAAAAATTGTTTCGAGGTTCGAGCCACCGCTTTACGTCCCTACCTTCACCACTGTGAAGGATTTCACTATCCACAATAGGATTTTCCACAAAGGGATCTTACAACAAGAAATTATAATGGTCTACACAAGACTAAAGTACAACTAAAACACTTGATCCTCTACACAAGAGATAGCACAAAGCCAATGAGATTTTACAAAGCTCTTGGTGACCACTAGATCACAATCACTCTCTTCTTTATAAATTCCTATAAAGCAGATATAGATTGAAGTTCAAGGAGTTTGTGAGAGTAAAAATTCACTTGAAAGAATTTACTAGCTGAAAATCCAATTGAAATAGCTTTGGAAATGAAAGCACTTGAAAACTAGAAACTTGAAAACTTGATTTTCAATATATTTCTCAAAAACTTGTAAAACTTATTGAAACTTGTTGTCTATTATTGTCTAAATCCAATTTTCATGACTCATATATATAGGCAACTCATAAGCCCTGTTAGTTTAACTCACCAGGTCATTTAGGAAGAGATTTGACCAGGAAAAAACAAAAATGCCCATTGAAAAAATCAGAACAAAAGGCAGATTCTGAAAACTAGCTGTTATAGCTTTTTGTCAGAACTTCGGTCGATCGGCCGGTCGACCGGTAGTTCATTTCTGAACTAGTCGTTGAGCTCGGTCAACCGGAGTAAACCCGAGACTAGGGTTGAGCCAATCAATCGACCGACTAACGTGCACAACATGCACAACCCCAGACCAGAGGATCGGTCGACCACTCGGTCGACCATCTTGGCTTATAATAGGCTACGGTCACCGACCTTGGCCAAAACATATTTTTCTGACTATTTTTGAAATGCAAACTATTTTTAAATATTTTGTACTAGTTTTAAAGAGATATAGCAATGTATAGACAATGAAATACATGTTCTAAACTAGATATAAAATTTGAAAAAAATTGAAACATGTATCAAGTACCTAACAGGAAAATACCAATATGATAAAAACTTGTATTTTCGAAAATGTGTTTTTGTGGCGTAACTTCCTGAGCATCAAATCTATATTCTACACTTTTACATACTATTTTCTTACTAGGTTCTTAATGACTACAAGTGTTTTCAAGCAAGCTTTTCCAATGGCGACGTCGAGTGCTTTGAGCTCCAATCCCATACTTGAATACCCTTAAGTCTCCAACACCTTCCTTTAGAGAAAGAAACACATTAAATCTTCTTGAACCCTAAAACATACTTAAACACTTGAATTTGATTAGTACTAAAATAACCACATATGCTTTGTTATCATCAAAATAAGAAACCGGTGATTTTAACCTTGGACCAACAATCTCCCCCTTTTGATGATGACAAAACATATGAGTTATTTAAAAGTAAATGATAGGAAAGAGCTTGGGAAAGCTCTCCCCTCAAGTTATGCTATCCATCGAGTACAAGAAATCAATAAGACTGCAAATAGATTTGTCAATGTAAGCAAGTCACATAGATGCATATATGAAGAAATATCAATTTAGAATAATATGCATAAATAGCCTACCATCCTTTCATACCTCCTTCCTCCAAAAACATTATGCAATGAATGAAAACAATGAATCATGGTATTGCATATAAACATGATAATGGAAATGGATATACATAAAGCTCATGATACCAAAATAAGAAATAAGTATCAAAACTATGAAAACCTATCAAGACTATAGATAATAACTCAAATACCTCTCCCCTTTTTTGTCATGCATAAAAAAAGAGTAAAAGTATACAAGAAAAAAAAATACATGAAGTAAAAAGAGATACCAATAAAAATATATGTATATCAATTTAAAATACATGAAACCATATGAAACAAACATGAAGTAATTTCAAAACTCATGAATTCATAATGCAAATATTTAACTCACCACAAATAAATAAAAATCTATTACTAGTAAAAATGTTCGCAAGTTGAAAATCAGTGGAAACATAATCACTGTCAATGTCTCCTTTCTCATAGTGATCTATAAGAAAGTGATATCTAATCTCTATATGCTTTGTCTTACTATGTTGATTTGCATTCCTAGTCATATTAATAGTACTAGTGTTATCACAAAATATTTTATATGGTCATAATGCAAATCATAGTCAAAGAGAGTATGTTTCACTCAAAGGACTTCTGCACAACAAGCCTCGACCGCAACATACTCCGCCCAGCAGTTGAGAGGGCTACGGAATTTTATTTCTTAGAAGACTATAAAACTAAATCATGTTCTAAAAATGGACAAGTTTCACTAGTGCTCTTCCATCCACTCCACAATCGGCATAGTCGGCATCCTAAAAACTCGTTATTGAAAATTGTCTGGTCTGTAAATATCACAAACCCATTCCAATAGTGCCCTTAAGATATATAATAATGTGTTTTACCGCAATCAAGTATGACTCTTTAGGACAAGATTAAAATATAGCACATAGACAAATACTAAACATAATATCCGGCCTACTAACCGTCAAGTAAGGCAAACTACCAATCATGCTTCTATAGAGTTTAAATTACCTTGTTCATCCTTGTCAAGATTTGTTGTGGTAGCTAGGAAGTCTTGCTTGTCTTTGCATCTTCAAACCCAAATTTCTTGATAAGCTCTCTTATGTATTTGACTTGGTGTATAAGAAAACTTATATCACTCCTTTACTTGATTTGGAGTCTAAGAAAGTAGTTGAGCTCTCCCATTATAAACATTCCGAACTCTTTTTTCATGTATGATTAAAATTCTTATAAAATATTTCATTAGTAGATCTAAAAATTATATCATCAATATAAATTTGCATAATAAAGATATCACTGTCTACATGCTTTGTAAACAATATAGTGTCAACTTCGCCTTTCACAAAACCATTTGAAATAAGAAAAGGAGAAAGTCTTTCATACCAAGCTCTTGGAACTTGTTTTAATCGATATAAAGTCTTTTCAAGTTTAAAAATAAAATCCAGACGCGTAGGATCAACCGGGGGGGTTGTTCAACATACACCTCCTCTTCGATAAAAACATTCAAAAATGCACTTTTAACATCCATTTAAAAAAACTTAAAATCTTTGAATGAAGCAAAAGCATGTGTCATCTGTATGGCTTCAAGTTATGCTACGGGTGCAAAGGTTTCCTCAAAATTAATACCTTCGATATAGGTGTAACCATGGGCCACTGACTTAGCTTTATTCCTAATAACATTTTCTGACTCATCAACTTATTCCTAAAAATCCATTTAGTACAATGATTGGTCTATCATGGGGTTTAGGAACAAGGTGTCAAACATAGTTGCGCTCAAATTGATTGAGCTCTTCTTACATTGCAAGCAACCAATATGAGTCCCCTCAGTTTCGAGGATGTTCTTGGACTCAATATGTGAAATGAATGCAAAATGCCACAAATATCATGGAGTTTAGAGTGAGTAGTAACCCCTTGGATACATCACCTATGATAAGATCATGGGATGATTATATAACATATCTCCAATCCTTTGGAAGAGGTTGTGATGGTTCCACTTCAACATCTTGAACTTTACCATATTTCTCATCCTTTGCTTGTCTTTTTGCATTAGTGAGTCCTTCAAAGATATTTTTTCTATTTCTTCACCTAAGGAATCAATTTCTATAAACATTCTTCACAAAAGTATTAGATTCCTCAAGCTTGACATGTATAGACTCTTCAATAGTCAAAGTAGATCTATTGAAGACTCTATAGGCCTTGCTAGAATTTGAATACCCAACAAATACTGCTTCAAAAGACTTGACATCAAATTTACCTAAATTATTTTTAGTGTTCAAAACAAAACATTTACAACTAAAAACTCTAAAGTATGAAACATTTGGTTTTCTCAAAAAAGAGTTTTGGAGGTATTTTTACAAAAAAAAATTCTATTCGATATGTACTGAAAATACACTTAGAAGGGGTGAATAGGTGTACAAGCTAATCTAATGCAAATGATGTGAAATTAAAAAACATTTATGCAAGCTAAAGCTATTAAGCTAACACACAAGATATAACACAAGAGTGTAGTCGAATTCCAGTGAAGGGCTTTGGACTATCTCCTCAAGATTCCTCTAGATTAAAAGTTGAGGTGCCATCATGGCTCTCTTGGGTTGAATGCAAGTGTAAGCACATAATCCCAAGCATATAACAATCAAGTATAAGATATATCAAGTATATAAAGAGATAACAATATAAGCATGCTAGATATATAAACACAAGTGAGAGCGAGAGAGAAAGCAACCGCAAACACGAGAGAATTGTTTCAAGGTTCGAGCACCCTTGCTCTATGTCCCCGCCTTAATACTATGAAAGATTTTCATTAGAATCGATCCCGCAAGATCACTCGAGCCGTAACACTACAATGAGTTCACACCAGAACTCTTGGACTCACTAGTCCCTCTCTTGTCCCCCGCAAGAACAACACATGCAAGCACACTAGCTTGCTGAGGCCGCACTTCTACACCGAGCTCCACAAGAACTCGTCACAACACGAACCCGCGAGTTTGCCTCCTCAAATACAAAGATAAACACTTGGTGATCTCTACACTTGATCACCTAAAAACACTCTCACAATAAAGCCTATAGGATTGATATGGCAATGGAAAGCTCATGTTTGTGTGAGAAAAAATAAGATAGAGTTATTGTGAAAACTCAAGAAATCTCTTTTGAAAACTCTCTTGAAAACTCTCCTTTTGATATGAAAATATTAGCCCTAAAATAAGTAGAGAAAACTTTAAGAGAGATGGAAAAAACTGACTTTGAAACCCTCTTGAAATCTTATATGAAACAACACAAAACAGCTTCCTTTAAATAGACTTCAAAATATAGCCGTTGGGGTTAAACTGCAGCCAGGATGACCTGTCGGTCGACCGGCCGATCGACCGGCTAACCGGTTATATTTTGACCGTTGGGACCTGCCGATTGACCGCCCGGTTGACCTGCGTCCTGGTCATGACCTGTCGGTCGACCGGTCAATTGACTGAG